>JBBPLB010000032.1:1602-36452 GCA_038089595.1 Bothia castanella
TTTCCGTCTGGAACGTCGTCTGTCCGCACCAACACCATCCAAAACGTCACGTCAGCTTGAAACCCCCCGTTGGACGCACACGCTCCTACCTCGTGAAACAGCTCCAACAGGTGCACATAGCACGGCTCGGACCGGAAATGCTTCTTGAGCAAGTGATAGATGGCGCCCTCGAGCATGAACGAATCGTTGATCGCAATGTTGCCCACGCCTTGGACGCGGTACCAGCACGGCTGACCACGGCGGGTAATCGATTGGTCCATCATGTCGTCCGAGACGAGGAAGAACGCTTGGAGCTGCGGCAAGCAGGGGGGGATAAGGAGGCGAGGAGAGTTGGAACGACAAGAAGGACGTACGAGCTCGATGCACCACCCCAACAGCGCAGACTTGAAATACTCGTCCTCGGTCAACGCCCTCCCTTTCAGAATCTCCACCGAATCGACGACGCTCAGTCCTCGGTTCAGTTTTCCGCCCGGGACGTTGAAGTCGAGGTTCTATAACCGACGAAGCGATTTCACGACTGGGCGTCAACATCGGCCGTACAAGGGGACGAGAGACCTACCCGTCGAAACCACTCGACTGCCTCGGACGGCATGTTTTCGCCCTGCATGTGCTCCACCAGGTCATCTCTCAGCCGTTCAAACACCCGCTCGAACCGCAGTCGTTTTTGCTGCTTGGCATCGACTGTCGTCGCCATCGTCTACGAGTTCTATGTATGTGCGTGTGGATCTGGCGGGAACGTGTAGAGTATGGACGTCCGCGTCCGAGTCTGAAGTATAATAGATAGGAAAGGGAGGGGGGGGCAATAACACGGGATCACACATTGGCCCGTTTTATCCGCCGGAAAAGCACGGTAATTACGTGTCTCAGACAACACTCTCTTGTCTTCTCACCCGAGTTCGGATCACCGCTCAAGACTTGCCCATACGCGTGCTCGTGTGTGGGTAAAAACAATAGACGACGGTGTCCTAAAAACTCGGACTAGGCTAAAATAGTAGGGACGGGGCTACTAATGAGGCAAAGGCTACATCAACCATTGGGCACCACCAGTCGCGATGCCACGCACCGCTCGTGATCGGGCCTCCGACTCCGACCGCTGGTATTCGCTAGGCTGGGAGCGCGCGGCCGTCGTCGTCGTCACCGTCATCGCTCTAACCATGCATGAAAATCTAGGCCAGAATAGAAAGCGATCGTTGGACTTGACCACGAACGGAAAAGCCCTCGCCCGCGTCCTGCGTTTCTCTACTCGCCTCAGCGCTCGTCGCACCCACGCCGCGACTAGCCTCTACCGAAATTCGAATGTGTGCCGTAAAGGCGACCCGCCATCGACCGGAGTGACCAGACGGACACGCGATGGCGTGTGGATGTGATCTGGAACACGAAACGAGACGCATCGCTGTGCGCTGACGACGCCTGGGCCGAATTCGACTTTGTCGCACTCGAGACAATCGCTCACTAGTATGCTCGCCCTTCATCGTGTTGAACGCGTCCGTGTCTGCACCCCTAGTTCCTCCCAAGTACTGTCATCTACAATCGCAACTCGAGCCTGCCAAGGCGATGTATGATCGCGGCGGACGATGGGATCTGTGAAGGTGCCAACGAACATCAAGTGAGTGATGGCCTTGCTGCCGTGATAAGCATGGGACGGAGTTGTAAATTCGAGTCAGGACCAGTGCGTGGAATCTGAATCGAAATGCGCTCGAAAACGTCCCGTCGTCCATTGTCATTGTCACTTGCCACGCACGTGGCGATCGCAGCGATGTACACGCCCGGACGATTGTATCAGTAAAGCTGCCAACAGCATCAAGCAGGTGACAGCGCAGGATGGCGTAGAATGCGATTAAGGAAGAGGTCTGTCAACGTTTCAACGACAGCTGTAATTGGGTAGACATCGACTATGACTCACCTTTTCCACTACCACCTAGTGCAAAGTGCAAGTAAGATACGACACGGTCTAGCATCAACTTGGTGTAGTAAAGTTCAAAACACCGTCACCGTAGAAAACGGAAAGAAAGACAACGTAGCCGGCTCGCTCCAACATCGTCGTTGGACGACACGTTAGACATGAACGAGCAGGCCGCAGCTAGACCCGTGCCACCTGACACCCCCGGCTGGACCAGACCCACCGCCTCCACAGGTGCCGTCCGCACCACCTCGAGCGGGTCAACGACACCCACCTCAACCATATCCACATACACGCCCCTCTTCTCAACGTCATACCCCATCGCAAGCGTGCCCGCGCCAACGCACCGCTCCGAATGCGTGTCAGCCAACCCCACAGTCACTCGCGCGGGGCACGTTAGCGTTTGGCTCGGCGGACAATGTCGACGCCGGCGCCCTGATCGGGGTGGCTGGTTGGAACGATCACAGTGGATGGGGGACATGTCGGGCCAGGGATCTGTGTCGCTAGTGCCAACGATGCCTTGAGGCGCGCGGGGGATAGCTTCAACAGTGGTCCGCGTGGCGTTGAGAACATGGTTGTACCAGTCCTTGTTCTCCAATACCTCGACCTCGCTGCTCCCACCGACTTTGATGACGGCAGCTCCACCGCTCAACTTGGCCAACCGCGCCTGATACGCGGTCTTGTCATCCTCGCTCGTCGACGGTTCACCGAGGATGGCGCGGATCTGCTCACAACGCCCGGATGGCGTCCTCGGCCACTCCCCCATTGAAACCGAGGGTGTCCTTGTTGGTGATGGACGCAGACCCGAGATGATCCGGTGTGGCGTGTTCGAGCTGGATGCCGAGTTCATCCGTAAAGACGGTCCCACCTGACTGAGCGGCGCTGAGGTTGCCGAGAATCGCCCTGCGGTCGTCGGAAAAGCTAGGGGTCTTGACAGCAGCTACCTTGAACGCACCTCGCGCCTTGTTGGCAATACACGTCGTCAATACCTCCCCCTCGAGGTCCTTGGAAATAGTCACCAGCGGACAACGCGCTTGCGCAGCCACCTGCAATGACGGAGGAACGTCTTTCGCGAGTGAATTCTTGAACTCGGGCCTTTTACGTCGTGGCATCGGTAATGAAGTTGGAGTTGATGAGACCGCCGTGATTCCGATATCGTCCTCTGTCATACCCTCCTTGATCGTGACGATGCCATCTTTTCCAGCCGTATCCACAGAGTGGGCAATCCACTCGCCAACGTACTCGTCGCCCTTGGCCGCAATCTGGACAATGAGCTCCCTTGTCGTCACGTGCTTGGCATTCGCAGACAAGAACGCGACGACATAGTCCATGGCTGCCTGTACTCCCCGACAGAGGTCCACGTTGTCACGCCCATCCGCCACGTTCTTGACGGCCTCCGAGTAAATCGCGCGCGCCAACACCATCGCCATTGTCGCCCCATCGCCCACAATTGTCGTTCGTCCTTTGGGCCACCCCACGAACGATACTGTGGGTGCGCCTGAGGGAGACAAGATGGAGAAAGAGTAGGCACGATGCACCTGGCGCCAAGGTTCTCCAACGTGTCCTCGAGCTGGATCGCATTTGCGACCATCAGACCGTCTGTTGGACGCCTCGCTGAGTACGGGGTGAGATGTACTGAAAATGCGGCTCACTCTTGGTCATTCTGGGGCCGGCACGGCATGACTTGTTGACGACGCGAGTCAGTGATGTCAGCTCAAACGTTCATCGGTGGGTGTGCGACATACCCCTGGGGCCAAGTCTGACACGGACAGATTCTCAACCGCGTCGACACCCTTCAATGTACTCACAGAAGAAGATGAGATGGGAATCCTGTGTGTCGGTAGGTAAAGGAAAGAGACGACACAGAATCACGCTCGCAGATACAAGCTTCCGGGTTGGTATGAGAGACTGCACCACGTGGAGGTAGTTCAAAAGACCATTGGTCACCTGCAAACAATTGAACTGAACTAAGACTTGCATCCTGTGATTTACACACCTGTGGACATGCCTGATGGGTGTGGCCCATGTCAGTGTTCCTTGTCGGGAGTGAAATGAAATCGAGATTTTACACAGGTGTACGGACTTCTGCAAGATATTCGTACACCACAGAAATGGATACATTACCTACTTCCCGTCCCTAGCTACACGCAACGCCTCCACGAGGGCCGTGCGCACGACCTTGAGCGAGTCCGCAATCCCGGCCTCGATCATATCCACTACTCACCCCTGCGTATATCATGCCCCATCGCAAATCCGTCCACGGTGGCGTATCGACCCAAAAGCGTGTCGACCATCACGCTAGACACCCCGCCCGCATTCATCGAGATAGTACGTATCGGGTGGGCGAACGATATCGACGCCGAGCTCCTGATCCGAGTTGCTCATTGGAACAGGCACCAATGCTAGCTTGGACGGTTCGAGAAGCGCAAGACAACACCGAGAAGGATACCTTCCTCGATAGCAGCCCGCACGGCATTGAGCACATGTTCATACCGGGCCTTCTTTTCATCTACCTCTCCCTTGTTCTTCCCACCAACATTGACGATGGCAACATCACTGCCCAGTTTGTCCGATCGCTCCTCCAAGTCGGCCTTGTCATCCTCGTTTGTCCACGAATCAGCGAGAAGTGCACGGAGAAGTTCACAACGTCCCTGGATGGCCCCGCCGCTGATAATGGTAGTGTTCTCCTTGGTGATGGTAACGTAATAGGCAGACCATACTCGGCCATTTTATGTTCGGTGTAGAGCTCATCTGTAAAGACAGTACTTGCCACCGGAGAAGAGGGCAAGGTCACAGAGATTCGACTTTCTATGCGTCCTGGCAGCAGCAACCTCTGCATCTCGTCGACGACATATCCAACCAATGTCTCCCCATCAATGTCCTGAGCAAATAGCGCGCGCCAACACTACTGCGGTCGTTGTACCATCACCCGCAATTCGCTTGTCTTTTGGGCCACGTCTTGAATGAGACTGTGGTCGCATGTGAGCATACGAAGCGCATGGTGTGAAAGAGCGCATCGACATGCCGGCCACCGAGCATCTCGATGTTGTCCTCGAGAATGATGGACTTGGCAACTGTTAGACCATCTGTGATACATTTCGTTGGGTATGGCACACGATGCGCACTGAAAATGCCGGGCTTACTCTTGGTCATCTTAGGCGGACCAAATGGTTGTTGACGGTGACGTTGCGACCTGTATGACGGCGCAGGTCGTTCGCTATGGTTCAGACGTACACCAGCGCCTGTGCGGCTTATCTCTGGGCCAAAGCGTGACGTTGCCAGAGTCGGCAACCGCGTCGACACCTTTCAATATATTAACTGACGAAGATGAGAAAGGCATCCTGGGTGTGGGTAAACAAAGAGATGAGAAGACGCCGAGGAAGACGAAACAGCATCGCACCTGCGATTAAGTAAAAGCTTTCGCGTTGGCAGACTCTACCCTCTTGGTGCATCTCCACAAGGTACAGCGTCTGTACAACGACGGAACGCAACTCACGCGTTTCAGCATTACGAACTCCTTACGCGCGTGGGGTGGACGTGTCTGATTGGTAGGCACGCTGTTTTCTTCAATGCATCATGCCTGTTTCGCGCGAGCGGGAGTGAACAATTTTACCTGACCTGCAATTGATCCCAGATGGCATTCGTGATCCAATCATCCGGAGCAAGAGCTTTATAGGCCTTGGGCTATACTAGTAATTCTGAACCTTGAATCCCTTGGGTAGCGCTGGCCTAACCCAAATGTAGAGAATTCAGCACTTCCGCACCTTGACGTTGCTGATAAGAGAGAGGCTTGGCACAGCCAAAAGCCGCGACGTCGGACATTGCCGAAGGCCCAGGCTTCAATGACTTCAACCGACGAATCCTACCATTCGCCACCATCTTGGACTACCACGGAAAACACTATCCGCCAGCTTGGTGTAGAAACTGACGACCTCATGTGCAAAATTCTCTTCAGGACAGCATCTGGGCCCTTTCAACAATCACTACGGCCCATGTTCACACTATACCCGCTGGCAGGTGGTCACAGATACACGCGTTGACCAGTTTCTTTCACGCGTTGCCTCGCTACGGTGTGTCAACGGGTTCCGGGGTTCGTCGTCGCCTTCCCTGGATGGGGAAACTCGAGAACGACAGACGAATCCTGCATAGTTCATTTCTACGATTCTCCTTCTCTGACCCGTTTTGATGGGATCCCGAACATGCGTATCCCTCGGTTTACTTGAACTCGGATGAAGCCTGCCCAACCACCAATTCTCAGTCATATCGTTGCCTAGGGGCTCACTGTTGCCATATCACTATCCAGCATCATGGCCAGAAAACTTCATCCTCTCCCATACGTCGTCTATATATAACCGAGCAAACGAGTCGAGAAGAGAACGGAGCGTCCAATTTGAAGGGCGTATTCTCGCAGTACTCCATCTACTTCGATGTGACGCTCCAACCCCTGAGCACGAACCATTTCATGGGTGTAGATGACCACGGATGTTGGAGATGGAGGGGGACGCGATCGCTGAGCGTGGGTCATCCTTGCAGGTTTCTCGTCCGTACTGACTCGGTCATATTGTCTGCCTCGCTGCCCCACTATCCCCGCCTGACTCATTTCGTATCACTAGCGCACACGGACGACATGCTTCTGAGGAACCTTAACACGAAATTTGAGGAACGCTCAGGTAGTTTGCAGGACATGTACGCTCGGGGGATCATGCCATTCCATCAGTCCTCCGAGAGGGAGAAAACGTCAGAAATGCAGCGTAGCATTCATTGGAGCTACACGTCACAAGTTGTAGTACAAACCAACTAAGGATATCATACAGAATCGGCACATGATGTACGAAGAGACACAAGGAACCACGAGTCTGCTCAAATTCCAATATGTATGAACACGATCCGCTTCTCCAACGGTACCACGTCGGCCGTCTCCACCACCACCTTGTTCAACGCTGCTGCCGCGTGCTCGAAATTGATGACCGGCTGTTTGAACATCTCCCTGTAAAATCGGGTGACCACCTCATGCGCAACCGCATCATCCACCCTCCACAACGTCCCAATCACCCCATTGAACCCCGCAAACTGCATCCCAGCCACGAGGTGGAGCACCTCGTCTGGCGTCGACTTGTCTCCAACTGCCGTATGACACGCCGACAAGAACGCGAACTCGGAGTGCGTATAGCGCTCTCGGATGATGCGCATGAGAGTGAGCGGGCCGTCTCCCATCGCGAACCATGACTCGAACGGTTTCGTGGCGTGCTGTGAGCCGTGACAGGCGAGATGGACCCAGCGGTGGTCTTGGAATGCTTGTATCGTGCCCTCGACGGAGGCTGCATTGCTGGTGACGGTCTTGAATAACACGTCCGAGGGCATGTTCGTCTCGTTGCGGATCCGCTGTATTTCACGCTCCACGTCTGGCAGTAGGCTTAGGTTCAGGTCAGCACTTGGCTTCGCCTGGCCAACGGCTGCAAACGAAACCACATTGGCATTTCCAGAGGCCTCCCGCGCAAGTTTCTGGGAACGAGCGCGGTCGCGCGCACGGATGAGAGCCGAGAGAGAGGGTGCGTATGAAGAGACATAAATGTCCATCAGATTCTTGTCTTTTTTGTACGGACCTGCAGCATGCAGCGGAAGCATGGTGAATTTGGATATCGGATACCACCAGATTCGTGAGCCTGGCTTGAGCTGGATATCATCTTGGAGGACAGAGATGATTGGATCCACCACGTTCGTCCAGAGCTCTCTGTTCTCTCCGTATGCATGCAGGTCTTGCATAATCTTGGAGAATTGTGAACATAGTTGAGTGATGTCTTCAAGTGAATAATCGAGAGGAACGTGGACTAGTGGTCGAGTGGGAAGAACAATGAGAGCCTCCGAGGAGCGTTTACTTGCATTGACGATGATCACAGGGCCACATTCCGCAGCCCTTTGGAGATCCTCGAAACACGGAGGTAGCAGGAACCGTGAGAAACCATCCTGACACCGAATCTCATTTACCACAGATTGCCATTCATCATGAGTTTGCCAGTATGGATCCATCTCTTGGCTTCCACTTCCTTCAGCATGTCTTCTGAGCTTTGCACTCAACTGGATAAATCTGTTGC
The DNA here is from genome assembly GCA_038089595.1 of Bothia castanella. NCBI lineage: Eukaryota > Fungi > Basidiomycota > Agaricomycetes > Boletales > Boletaceae > Bothia > Bothia castanella. Next base: position 9,595 of record JBBPLB010000032.1, read on the forward strand.
ACAGTGCTTGTCCCTTGCTACCTTGGCTTTCTAATGCAGCCATGGAAATGTCAAATCTGGCAAGTTGATTCCATAGAATTCCTCGGCCTTGTTCCAAAAGTTGCACAGCCATCTGAAGGTCTCTGTTCCCCACTGCACATGAGAAGGCATTGATGACTAGATCAGCCATCCTTGTCTGCATTGCCTCATGTCTTGAGTCAATTGAAGATTGCATGGAGATGAAGTGATCCAGGGTATTGAATGAGGTTTTATAGGCTTCCAAGACTGATGGATGGGCGTGCTTTTCAGCATCTCTAACCCAAGCCTGAGCTGCATTCCACATATCCACTGAAACAGCTGGACCACAGTTCTTTAATAGCTTGTAGGTATCAAAAGCATGCTATGGTGAATGAAATAGCATGTAAGAACACCAATTCCTAGGTAGGTCAACACACATACCTGAATATTATGGCACTGCAAGGATGATGCAAGGTATTCAAGAGCCAAAGGATAATCTGGATGGCCTTCAGGACAGAGATCAAGCCTCTTTTGTTGCATGTCAATAGCCCTGCTGAGGTCTGTCATGTCTCCCTGTACATTGTAGCACTGGCACAAGCATAATGCAAGGTTTCCAAGAGCCAGAGCATGTTGTGGATGGCCTTCAGGACAGAGATCAAGCCTCTTTTGTTCCATGTCAATAGCCCTGCTGAGGTCTGTCATGTTTCCCTGTACATTGTAGCACTGCCACAAGGATGATGCAAGGTTTCCAAGAGCCTTAGCATGATGTGGATGGCCTTCAGGACAGAGATCAAGCCTCTTTTGTTGCATGTCAATGGCTCTGCTGAGGTCTGTTATGTTTCCCTGCACATTATAGCACTGGTACAAGGATAATGCAAGGTTTCCAAGAGCCAAAGCATGATCTGGATGGCCTTCAGGACAAATATCCAATATTGCCCAGTCCATTTCAACTTGTATGGTTATAGCAGGTATATTGACTGATTCCTAGCTGAACTCATACAGTCTCATGCTATATCTCTCAAGAGATGACATGCAGTTGTGTCTATTTGGCATGATCTAAGGTATATGCTTAACAATATATCAATCAAACTGTAACATAGGACTCACCAAGGCATCAGCTGTGCAAGTCATATAGAGAGTATTGTGTGTACCATGTACCATTGGTACATTACCTATTCTAATATTAACACTTGACCTATATAGGTTGAATGGTACTCACATTTCCATCTATTCCCAGCCTCCAACAAGCTGGCCACATTTGTGACAACCTGCTCACCCAGTGGTTCTTTGTCCCATTTAGGAGTGAGCTCCTCTGGAAGAGTACAAATAGCAATAGCAACAACAGCAAAAGGTGGTGTAGTGCTTTGGGTTGAAATAATAAGATGTCATGATGATGAAACATAGTAAAGTACTCACAAGATGAAAGGATGGTCCCAAGTTATTCTCAGACCATCCTATGATAACACTCCAGAGCATGTTATTTTGGTGATATCACCAATACCCACAGTGACCCTGATGTCTTGCTTGGGAAGTGGGGATGACAGGCTCAGGTGAGAAACTGTAAAAAAAACATTGAATATTTACAACCATGCCAGACAATGAGTATCCACCTGTAAGTATGAAAGTAATATTGTCAAAGTTGCTTTGACTCATTGGAACAAGGTGATATCAAGAAGGGGTGCAATTGAACTGGGAGCCTGGAGGTGGGTTGTGGTGGGTATACCAGTGATAGAACAAGAAGCTGAACAGAAATGAAAATCAGGTGGAACTTGGGTGAATAGTTGGCAGAAGCCAGGTAACACAGGACTGAGGTTGGAAAGATATGATGAAGGTATGGCCAGGAACAATAGAATGAAAGTAGCTGAACCCTGGGTAGATAGGTGGGCAACAAGGCACAGGAGACTAGATTGCAGTATGATTTGGGCAATAATTGAGCAGGGGCAGGGCAAGTTGAGGTAGTCTGACGAGACTAAACAGAATTTGGGCAACCAAGGCAAGATGGGCAATGAAAAGTGGATGAGGTATTGAGCCACAATCAACAACGCGGAAATGGAAATGTGGAATGATGTGAGACAGGGACAGACAGGGAAAGCTGGAGGCGAGATCTGTGGGCAGATATAAAAGAACTGGTAGAACTGGCTCAAGGGGACAAATGTGCACAAAATGTGGACGTGGCAGACAACGGAGGGGGCAGTTGAGGATGGATGAACCTGGCAGGCAAAAGTAGGTCAGATAAGGGGCACACAATGAACTGAAACCTCTGCAACCTACAGGGAACAAGACAGAATACGGAAGAAACAGACACAATCAGCGGGCGATGAAGATCGGACAGCAGAAGAGGGCAGTGAGGGTGGTCTACGTGACACGAGGGCAGTGGAGCAAGACTAGATGTTGCGAGGCAGGGAAGGCTATGAGAGGCAAAACACGGGCCGCACAACACAGCGATAGGGAGCGAGAGTACGAGAGGGCGGCGGATGGGAAAAAGTGAACAAGGGAAACGCCTGGAAACGAAATAATCTAGGGACGCAGCGGGGCAGAATGGCGCGAGAGTGGTGCAGCAGACAAGTTGCTAGAGAAACTGGAAAACAGGGAGGGAAGAGGGGAACCGTGGCAGAAGGGCAGACGGTGCAGTGCGAGAAAGGCTTGGGGGTCGATCAGACGACCTGCAGGGAAGGCGGTTTGTTGACAGGATGGGGCGAGATCAGTACGAGCAACCAGAGCAGTAGAGAATTCGGAAGCGGGAAGGGGGACACGGAGGCAGATGTTGAGGCAAAAGCAGACGGCGGGATGGGAACTTGATGACGGGAAATAGCTCGGATGAGGTTGGACGAAGCAGGTGAGTCGAGGAGCGACAGAGCAGACGGAACTCTGAGGAAAACGGAAGACAGGAAAGGGGATGCGTTGAGCAGGCGCAGAGCGCGGAAGACAGTGAACCTGTGGGGGAAGACTTCGAGGACGGAAATCTAAACAATGTAAGTGGTTAAACGCAAAGTATAAGACGAAAAAGACAGACCCAAATGAGATGAACAAACAATGGAGAACGGCAACACGTTACTCACAGAGCGGAAACAACTATACGATGTGCGCGACGGAGAAGATCCTGCACAATAGTGCGGTCGCGATAAATCGCGCTTAAAACGACCTGGAAAGTGGATTGAACGTCGACAGATACGTGGAGATGACTCGGATAAGGTCGCTTCACAGGCTAAGGCGAACGTCGGGGGAGCGAGCACAGCGCAAACTGGGAGGCGAGGAGGACGGCGTCAAAGGATATAGCCTCGACACGAGGCGCAAAGTCGGGCCGGATGGGCCGCTATAAGACCGACAACAACCACTAAATACCTACCACGGAGAAAACATAGGCCGTTCGACTATGTACCAACTACCAGCATCCCATAGACATCCCAGGACGAGAAAAAAATAGATACTACAGTATATTCGACAGTCCAAACGAGGTCGTATCTAGGTCCATCGTGTACGAATTAATACGAGGATATCATAAGCCATGGTTACAGTAAGGACGACCTGTCCAGCAGTTCACCGTTAGTGTCAGCGTCACGCGCAAAATGAAGCCGACTTACAGGAAAGAGTAAACGACACTATCGTCAACGACACAATCCGGACAACGATCCCCAAACCAAAACGTACGCAAGTGGAAACACCACCACCCAATCCAAACTGTCCGCCTGCCACCCGGCCGGGACCGCATTCGCAATCGTACTCAACACGACCATCGTCGCCGCCATCAAGACGCTTAGGATGAGCGCCACCCCGAACCGCCGCCAGATCTTGGGCACTTCGAGGAAAAGTTGGAACGTTCGACTTCTTTTTTCGTCGCGCCACAGGTGATGTTGTAAGAAGAAAGGTTGGCGAAGAGAGATGAATGCTGAGACCACCAAAGAAGAAGAAAGTGCAACGAGTCGTGTAAAATGAGAAAGCGGCAGCGGAGAGAATAGAACACACAAGAACGGAACCCATTCCAAGTTCTCCACCAACGAATAAATCAGGTTACGCTGACCGATTCGATGCTTGAGCAGCGTGAAGCCGAGATTTCCAAGTCCTGGAAAGACGACCGTACACGCGAGCCAGACCTCGAAACTGTGCAAAAAGAAGCCGTCCATTTGGAACTGGAACCCGAGGATGAGATAGTTGACGAGGGATAGGATAGCAGTAGCGGCTATTCCGTCTAATCATGGTGTCAGGGTCAAAAAGTACCATGAAAGTTGTTGATAGTGTTACTTACGATATGAAAACATGTCTGGGCCATCGCCTTAGCCAATATAACAAAGGGAAAGCGGAGAAAACTCGCAAGCCGTCATAGCAAACTTGTAATACGCAGACGCGCCGGACCAGACAAAGATACGGAACTATTTCGCAATAGGGCCCTTTCTCCACCACACGATCAAGGGGTTAAAGATCAGCTCATTGCAGCCAAATGCAAAGGTTCAGCACCAAAAACGCTGTGAATTGCCCCTGAAAGCACGTACCATATGCGTACTTTTGCTTCCTCGTCAACAATGAGCAATACTCCTTCCTTGAACCCGCCTTTCGAATACGTCGCCCAACGAATGATGGATCCTTTCAGCTATCAAACTCGAAGTCAGTCCCCAAGGCAGCAAGCATCTCGTGAACTGAATCACCTGAAGATGAAGCGTCATGTCAAAATCTTGTGACATGTTCGACTCGGACCAAATCTTCTGCTTTCCATCTGCTGGATCGGTGAACGCCGCGTCCTGCGACGCAGACCACCGAAGAAAAGCATCGTGGCCTACGAATGGGGCCACCTCACCGTTTGCACAGCCAATCGAAGTACAATTGTTGATCCGGCGGGTAAAGTGGGCTATCCCATTCTCAAAGTAGTGCTTCGCAACTTCCATGACGTCTGTGTGAATGTTACATCAGTGTCTTTCGCATACAGGAAAGGGAGAAACAGACTTGATTCGTGTTAAATGATGGCCACTTCCGGGCACTCTGCCAGTTCCCGTGCAGCACCCCGTAAACAGTCCTACTCCATCCATCAGCGAAAGATGAGGATACATCGCAACACAACTGCTCACCTTTGGCACGATTGTATCCGTATGGACGATCAACATAATCTCCCTGATCCGTATCGATTTCCCATTCGCAGCCCATGGATGCCAGTTGCACCCACTTTCCTCGTATGTCTCCTCGATTGCCATCTCCAGCGCCTTGTCCTCCAAACTCTCGTTCTCGTCTTCCTCCAATTCGCCACGTTCGACGGCTTTCATGCTGAGCGCGAGGCCTTAATTCATGTTCGACGCCTTTTTGAATCGTCTGGCACGCTTGAATCCGTCGGGCAAGCTGTCGCGTTTGGGACGGGCCACCCAGCAGATATTGTTGTTAGCGTAGAATGCGATGCGTTCTTGGCGCTGTTCCTCACTGATGACTTGCACAAGGAAAACACCTAGGGCACTCTGTCCCATCGTGGGATGTCGGGAACGTAGGGGAGGATGGTTCGGAACATACATGGTTTTTGTCAAACTCTCCTCGGAACACCGGAAGTTCGATAGTAATTTGCGGCAAAGCATCGTCTACCTCCCTATTTGGCTTGGGGCGGACGACAGTGTAATACCTCGAACTTTACTGCGCCACGGGTCCGTATCTAGGGATAACGTCAGAGACAGCGGACCCATTTAACAAAGACGACGCATACACCAACGAAAGGTTTCCGGCCAATCGAGGGCAGAGAAACTAACTTCGGTTCAGCGCGGGTCTTGCAAGTCGGAGCCGAACAACGTACCAATGCGACGGAGAATAGAAACGGAGACATAACTAGCAAAACCGAACATGGTTACTGTTCAACACCTGCTCTGCGAGCAAGACAGCAGGGCCACTTCTTATAAAGACAGGAAAAGAAATGAGCCGAGAAAGGCGAGAAAAACACGAAAGGAATCCTACAAATTGACAGAGCGACCGCGAATCCACAGTCAAACGGAGCGTAAAGGGGAGGCCGCGGTTCCTTTTGCGCAGGTCCGTCTTTCTCGGGGTCTGAAAGCGGCGGTTTGACAGACTTGGCCGTCGCCCGCCAGCTCCAGACGACTGTGGCATGGACACAGCCGGCGGGTTGGCGCGATCCTTTTCAGTCACGACGACCCTTTCGAGGGTGGTACTGTCGGACGGGTTCACGTCTGATGTCACGGTCGAGGGTAGCACCAAAAGATCAGCAGAACCAGAGGAGTATGTGGTCCCGGCATTGTGGCGATGTGGCGTGAGTCTTGTCCTCCGGACATAAAGAGGAATGATATTTTTGAAACCGTTTGCCCACATGACGAAGTTGTCCGCCATATGCGCAGGAGACTGACAACATCCTGGATAACCATCTGTTTTCCGATGTTGTCATGCATCAACACAACTGTAGCTGCGGGCATGAACTGGCCAACCTGAACCCAAGACTCGTCGCGGTGAATACTGTGCAGTAGCCCAGGACATTCCAGGATAGTTTCATTGGCGTAAACCGAAACTTCTATACAGTAACTATACGATTTTGTATCAGAGCATGTACAAGCAACGCCGACGACAAGACAGTCGTAAGGGGTGTGTGATCATGAAAGAATAAACGGAATTATACTTTTTCACCTTTTGATCATCATCCCTGTTCAAGGACACTCAATATAGAGCACTTAGAACCTGCCCATGCCATCCATACCTCCCATACCGTAGACCCCAGGCCGTATGAAACCAGATGGCCACTCTTCCCCCATGCCCCCATTCGCCTAATTCGCCGTCGAGAGATTCATAACACCCATCGCATTCAAGAGGGCCGTCCGCACGACCCTGAGCGGGACAACGATACCAGCCTTGGTTATGTCCACGTACTCTCCCCGGTCTACATCATAACCAACAAAATCCCATGTGGGATTGAGCGCATCAACATACCGGCCTTCAACTTTTCACCGATCTAGACCTCATTGATCTCGCCAACCTTGATGACGGCAACATCACCGCTCAGTTTGTCCAGCGCTCCCTTAACTTGGGCTTGTTGTCGATTGGTTGTTAAGAATTTCGTTGGTTTGTTCACCATGTGCACCGACGACACCCTCCGAATCTCCGTAAGTGAAAATAAGAGTTTCTTCCTTGGAGACGATTGCATAGTACAGTTAGTCGAACAAGTATAACGTTACAATCTAGTCTCTATCGACTCTCAGCTAATGGGGGATACAGTCATAACACCGGTATCAGCAGTGTTCCGTCAAGGCATCAAATAGAATCCACAGTAGCATCGCAATGTCGTCTAAATCATGATCATGGCCCACTCATACCTGAGAAACAGACCCGGCGGGTTCCACCACCTGGTTCTCATTAGAGAGATCCTCGAGCGTCCGCCCTTTCGTCTCGGGAATCAACAGTGTCGAAAGTACGCCCGTCATCATGACAAACGAGAGCACCTCCAAACTATACATACACACATACACACGCGTGAGATCAAGACAAGGACAGAAAAAATGAGAGACGTACACCACATTCAGTCGAGAGCCAGCAATGGCAAACACGATCTGGGCAACCACTGCACCAAGTTTACCGGACGCAGCAAAGATGCCGTGTGCAGTACAACGGTAGCGGGTGGGAAAGGCCTCACCGGGAACGATAAACGTGGTGGTGTTGGGGCCAAAATTTTGAAAGAAGTTGGCGAGGCAGTAGAGAGCCATGAATGAGTGACCAGAGACATGAGGACCAATGAGATGGTTGTAACCAAAGCCTGAAGAAGGTGTCAGGCGTCACCCAACATGGAATCCTATACATACCCATGATCAAAAACAGAACAGTGAGAATAATAAACCCCATGAGCTGGATCGGCTTGCGTCCCAAGACATCTATGAGTAAGAAAGACGCGAAAAAACCGGGAATGTAACCAGCGACGATCAAGATGATACTTCCGACGCAGAGATTAAGTAGGCTCTTGTAAACATCTTCATATTCATTGCCGAAGCCAACAGAACTCAGAATCGAGACACTGTCGAAAGTGAGGATATAAAAGACAACCTAAACACAGAGTCAGCACGTGACACGGATAAACTCATCCCTCGCTCTTACATCGAGCGCAAACCATGAATACGCTGTACCAAAGAGAACCTTCAAGTTCTCCCGTTTCGAGAAATGGGCAATAAAGTCGCACCCAGACGCACGAGGGGCAGCTGCGCGCCGTCCATCAGTTCCACTGTCGTTGTCGACGTAGACATTGTAGTTTTCGTTTTCTAGGGCGTTCCTAATATCACGGGCTGCTCGGCTAACGTGGTGATCAATGTCCATCGTGAAACGAGGTGTCTCAGGGACCGTGAGACGGAGATAGAGAGCAACCATCGCAGGGATGCACCCAAGCCCGATGAGGAGCCGCCATGTATAGTCCACCATAGTGACTGAACGTTCGATGGCATCCTTGAATGTGGTCACGACGACGAGTCCGACAAGAGACGCAGCTGAGGAGGTATTAAAGCGAGAAAAGGTCACGTGAGGTCCCAGACACACCGAGCTGGCCCCAACCTTGGAACGCGAACACGGCAGTCATCATACGGCCACGGTTTCGGGCGGAAGCAAATTCGGATATAATGATAGCACTCAATGGGTAGTCGCCCCCCACCCCAACTCCCAGCTGATTGGCTCGTGCTCAGTATCTCTTCATGCCTGGACTAAAAAAAACATACAATGACACGCCAAAAAATGAGGATGTAGACGACGTTTAGGCCTGGTCCCTGACCGGAAACGGCCTGTCCGAATGTGGCGATAACGATGATTATCAGCTCGACACCGTCTAGACACGTAAGTCTCAGAGAAGCGGGTACAATATTCCACTCACACATTCGTTTCCGACCAAGGAGATCCGCGAGCCATCCGAACAAGAGCTGTCCGATCACATTTCCAACAGGAGTGGCCAGCTTGAGACCTGCAGATTGCACAGGCGTAAGTATCGCTAAACGAGACAGCGTCAGGGTATTAGGAAGAAAGGTGATGGAGAGAGGAGGGTGTACGGAGATTACTACTCGGGTCTCGGTCGACGCCATATACAAAGCCCAACATCGCCACAGCGATGGCGATGGCGAAAAGATCATAACTATAGACGCAATTTTGAAAAGAAATACCATCTGGAAAGACAAACGGGCTCACGCATCGGTAAAGAAACCGACGCCTGCCACCAAACAGATCTTTACATGAAATCCACTGAGGGGGACAAGTGGAAGAGTGGGGGACGTCAGAAACGAGAAACAGTAGCTCAGGGCGAGCAGCGACCTACGAGAAAGCGGCCGTGTCAATCTCCGCTAGTGCGATGCGCCGGCGCTCGTTGAGGTGCACGACGTTGTTAGTCTCGTTCTTTTGAGCCTGAGGACCTGAGCGCTCTCCGGAGCCGCGCGGCGCGTCACTAGACATTCAGTAGAACACCCAGAAGAGATATTGGAATGGTGCGAGTAAACGTTGGTATGTCAGCATGACGAACTTTATATCCGTGATCGTCCAGTGTCCACCGGTGCCAGAACCGCTATTCCCTGGCACAATCTGGCACGTTTGATCCAGCCAGACTCGAGCTGCGGTGCGGCTAGGGAAAATCAATATAACTTGTTTGGTCCGGAAACTGAAACATAAATTATTTGCAGTGGGCCTTCCCGCCAAAAGAAGGTCGCCGAGTGGGACTATAGCGGCGATATTTAAACCTGCTGTCAATTAAAGCAGAGTGTAGCCACAGGGGCACTAACACAGCATGGGGGCTAGGGGGTCCGATCAACGCCACTGTGATGGAAGCGTTTCCTGAGCCCTGGTGAGCGTTTGCATGTAGTCTGAGTCCCAGACTGTCTAGTGCTATGAGGCAAGTGGTCGGTAGACGGTTGACCTGATCTTTCTTCGGGACTCACCATGGCGAGATTCTATGTTGGTAGCCAATCTAACTCGATGCCTCGTCAAATACCTGAACCTGAGTCACCCGCACACACATCATCTCACCCGCCATCTCCGTTGCTGTCGCCAGCCATCGCCTCGCCATCATGTCACCGTCGTCCACCGCTGCTTCACCTTCACGTCACCTTCAGACCAGGCAGTCAACCCAGTAGCAACACAGTCGTGGTCAGCACCTACAAGAAGGGTCAGAATGCACACAGAGAATGTCAGCACGTCAGCGAGTCGCCCAAGGGCGAGCGAGGAGGGCCCCCCTGTACGTAACGCCTGCCGGTCGATATCCTCCACAGGACCAACATCAGCGAAGACACACCACCTACCCCGTCTCCTGGGTCACCTCGTCTTGTCCTTTCTGACCGCCCCGCCTCTCGAAGCTGACACAACGGCCGTCAGATAAACAGAAATAGGCTTGAGCTCTTGGTTGAGAAGGGCTGGTCGGACGACCCCTCGCTGGCGGACTCGGTGGAAGCGGGAATATTTAGTGACTGCACAAGAAGCATGCTACTTAGGACGACACTGGCTACTCTTCTGGCAGTCCGAACATGTCTGAGAGTAAGACTTATCGGAGTTTGAAATCCAAGTCGATTTACATTTTAGGAAGGTCTTTTCCATGTATTTTGTGACGGACGCATTTTGACACGTACCGAACTACTGTACACTATCTCATAATGCATAGAGCTGGTCCCCTCCCCTCGTTGTGCATTATCATGTCAATATTTTGGTGGTGGAGGGTGGGTTTGCACCCGGTTCCTCGCCATTCACTATGAGATAATATGGATGACTATGCTATGCATATGAGATAGTGTACCGTAATACTTGTCGTTTGCAGAATGAACGCCACTACTACTACTTTGAAGCAGGTGCGAGATTCTCGGAGATCCATACAAAGTATCACCCGTCTCGGTCATGGCACGGATCATGTGCATGATGATCCAAATGCAAATACAGCAGACTGAGTGCAAAAGAACTGTTAAGACATGACACACTCACTGGCCAGATGCTTACGAGCATCCAAAAGCGGATTTCACTCGAAGCACTGTCGTACAATACAGGAAAAGCGCATAGTACTCGACACGCTCCATTATCCAACATTATCATCATCACCGGCTACGGCACCTCATGGATCCCGACCAGCACTGCCAATATCTTCACCCCGGCTCCTACTTCTCCGCCACGGCTCGACTTGCGACACCCAGCGCCTCCATGAAGGTGGTCCGCACAACCTTGAGCGAATCCACGATACCCGCCTCGAACATGTCCACGTACTTCCCCTCGTTCACATCATAGCCCATCGCAAACGCATCCGCGCTGCCGTATTCACCCAAGAGTTTCTCAACAATCTCCGACGCCTCCTTGCCCGCGTTGGTTAGAATAGTACGTATAGGTTCGGTCAGCGCCTGGCGGATGATATTGACACCAAGGTCCTGGTCAGAGTTGCTGGTGGGAACGGGCTCGGCATTCGTCCCGAATGCAAGCTCGGAGGCTTTGAGAAGAGCGACGCCGCCACCGGGAAGGATACCTTCCTCAACAAATGCCCGTGTGGCATTGAGCGCAAGCTCATATCGGTTCCTCTTTTCATTCTTCTCGACCTCACTGCTCCCACCGACCTTGACAGCGGCGACTTCATTGCTCAGTTTTTCCAACCGCTTCTGCAACATGAACTTGGCATCCTCGCGCATCGACGGGCCATCGATAATGTCGCGGATCTGTTTACGACGCGCCTCGATGGCATCCTTTGATCCCCTGCCGTTGAAAATAAGGGTGTCGTCCTTGGAGATGATAACATAACCAGCAGATCCGAGGAGATCAGCGGTAGCCGTTTCGAGCTCGTCCGTAAAGACAGTACCGCCCGTAAAGACGGCAAGGTCACCGAGAACCGACTTGCGGACGGCACCGAAGCCAGGTGCCTTGACAGCAGCAACCTTGATCGTGCCCCGCACCATGTTGTCAACACAAGTAGCCAACGCCTCCTCGACAACGTCCTCGGCCATGATCAACAGGGGACGGTACGACTTCGCAGCCGCCTCCATCACCGGAAGAATGGGTTTCACGTCCGACAGCTTCTTCTCGGTCAACAAAACAAGCGGATTCTTGAACTCGACCTTTTGCGTTGTTTGGTCGGTGACGAAGTAAGGGCTGAGGAACCCGTAGATGGATCGGACGCCCCCCGCGACCTCAAGTTCATCCTCGTCCGTACTCCCATTGACGATGATGACATCCTCCTTGCCAACCTTCTCCATGGCCTGGGCAATCAAGTTTCCGGCATGCGTGTCGCCGTTGGCAGAGATGGCCGCGACCTGAGCAATCTCCTTCGTCGTCGTCACCTTCTTGGCATTTGCAGACAAAAACTCGACGACACGGTCGGCTGCTGCTTGCAACCCCTGACGAAGATCCACGAGGTTAGAACCCGCAGCGACGTTCTTGATACTCTCCGAGTGAATGACGCGTGCCAACACCGCCGCTGTCTTTGTCCCATCGCCCGCAATTTCGTTCGTCCTCTTGACCACCATCCGAGTAACACTGTCGGCGCGTGTGAGCACGCGAAATGAGACAGGGTAAGAGGGAACAATGACATACTTGGCGCCAATGTCCTCAAACTTCTCATCAAGTATGATCGAATAGGCGATCTCCACGCCCTCTGCAGACCGTCCGTTGAGTACGGTACGCGACACGCGCTGAATACCAACTCACTCTTGGTAACATTGGGGTCGGTCGTGACCTCGCGACCTGCACGATGTGGGTCATTCACGACGGTTATGCACACTAGCACTGGTGCAACATACCCTTGGGGCCAAGGGTGGTACCGACAGCGTCGGCAACAGCGCCAACACCCTTCAATACGTCCTCCGAAGAAGATAAAAGAGACATCATGTTTGTGAGTATACAAAGGCGGAGAGACAGAAGGAGAACTGAGGAGACGCACCAGCGCTCTTGCGATTATAAACTGCCGAGTTTGATTATAGGGGACATTGGCCAAAACCCAAAGTAGAGGCTTCTGATAACGAGGATCTTGATAGTAACTGATGACTTATCACCGCTTCTCTCGTTCACCGAACGTAGTAAGTCAATCACCTGGAATCAACGCTCGAAACATTACAGCCGCTCTGGTGCAGCTGTGTTTCCGCTACGAGGTACTAGGGTGGCCACTAGGGGTGTGACGGCCCACACGGCCTACATGAAATCAAGCCGTATTTTCGGTATTCCACCTTCCCCGCGTTCCTGGGAGTCAAAAATGCCAGATGTCTTGCTTCATCTCGCATGGCAGATCCAGGAATAGCTAGTTCTATTACAACGGTATGCGGATCGTCATCCAAAGTAGCTTGCCCAAACGCAACCTGCCAAATCTGTGAGGCTGACACTCAGTTGACCCACAAGTAGTAAAGAGCACGTCGCAGTACTCACCCTTGGTGATTATGGGATCGCTAAATGGCTGTTCAAGGGCGATTTCGCGACCTATACGACCGCGCAGGTCATTCACGATGGTTCAAATGTGCTTCAACTTACCCTTGGGGACGAGGGAAGGAAACGCTGATATATTAGTGTCGACAACACCCTTCAGCATCCTCGCCGAGTAAGGTAAGGTAGGCATCGTGCTTGCAGGGTAGACAAGGGAAAGGAGACAAGAAGGAACCGAGGAGGGAGGGAAGAGAACCAGGAGATATGGCATCCAGATTCCAGACTTCCGAGTTTGTGCTAATGCCCTATTATCCTCGGCCTCATTTGCAAAGCGAGTGAAATGAATGGCGTGGTTAGTGTCGCGAGCTGCATTTGGTGCAAGGTAAAAAAGCCAGGCCAGCACCTCGGAACTTGCAACAGGCACACATCTCAAATGCGACGTGAGTGGTGATGCTATTGAGATAGCGTAATTGATAACAAAAGACTATGCAGTAAGTACGTTACGTGTAAGTGCGAGCAATGCCGTCGAAACCAAACGACCGTGGAGAGGTTAGGGTGATGGGTGATCATGAAAAAGTGCAAGTGATTATCCTTTTCACCCTTTCATCATCATCGCCGTCGGGCGCAACGCGTCATGCATCATGACGAGCAGGCCGTAGGGAACGCGCTTAGAATCCGCCCATGCCGCCCATGCCTCCCATGCCTCCCATACCCATTCCAGGTCCAGCGGCCGGCTTGTCCTCCTCTGCCTCGACCACACATGCCTCACTCGTCGTCAACAAACTTGCCACACCCGACGCGTCCACAAGAGCAGTTCGCACGACCTTGAGCGGGTCCACAATACCAGCCTTGATCATGTCCACGAACTCGCCCTTACTTGCATCATAGCCCATGGCAAACTTGTCTGCGCTGCCATATTGGCCCAAAAGCGTGCCGACGATGACCGAAGACTCCTCGCCGGCATTCGTCAGAATAGTACGTGCAGGGTGGGTAAGTGCCCGGCGAATAATGTTGACACCGAGGTCTTGATCAAAGTTGATTGTGGGAACGATCTTGGCATCCGGGTTGGATGGGGGGTTTGTCGAACCAGGCGTGTTCGTTGCCAGTGCCAGCGAAGCCTTGAGAAGGGCGACACCACCACCAGGAAGGATACCTTCCTCAACAGCAGCGCGCGTGGCGTTGAGGGCGTCGTCATACCGGTCCTTCTTCTCACCGACCTCAACCTCACTGCTCCCACCGACCTTGATGACGGCAACACCGCCGCTCAACTTGGCCAACCGCTCCTGCAGCTTGGTCTTGTCAAACTCGCTCGTCGTGGGGTCAGCGAGGAGTGCACGGATTTGTTCACAACGTGCTTGAATGGCATCCTTGGAACCCTCGCCGTTAAGTACGATGGTGTCCTCCTTGGTGATGGTAATGGAGCCGGTAGACCCGAGGAGATCAGGGGTAGCCTTTTCGAGCTTGATGTCGAGCTCGTCCGTAAAGACCGTACCGCCGGTAAGGATGGCGAGGTCACCGAGAATGGACTTGCGGTTGTCACCAAAGCCGGGTGCCTTGATAGCAACAACCTGGAGTTGACCCCGAAGCTTGTTGAGAATACAAGCAGCCAACGCCTCTCCGTCAACGTCTTCAGCAATAATCACCAAAGGACGACGCGATTGAGCAGCCGCTTCCAGCGAAGGAAGAATGTCTTGCAAGACCGAAATCTTCTTCTCGCTCAACAAGATGAGCGGCTTCTCGAACTCGACCTTTTGTGTCTTGACGTCGGTGATGAAGTAAGGGCTGATGAATCCGCGGTCAAACCGCATTCCCTCCGTGATCTCAATCTCGTCCTCAATCGTACGGCCCTCCTTGACAGTAATGACGCCTTCCTTGCCAACCTTCTCCATAGCCTGGGCAATCAAGTTGCCGACATGCATGTCACCGTTGGCAGAGATGGTCGCGACCTGGGCAATCTCGGCCGTCGTCGTCACCTTCTTGGCATTCGCAGACAAGAACTCAACGACACGGTCAACGGCTGCCTGCGAGCCCCGACGGAGGTCCATGGGGTTGCAGCCCGCAGCGACGTTCTTGACACCCTCCGAGTAAATGGCGCGCGCCAACACTGTTGCGGTCGTCGTACCATCACCGGCAATTTCGTTCGTCTTTTGTGCCACGTCCTGAACGAGACTGTGTGGTCGCGTGTGAGCGTGTGAAGCGACACGGAGCCAAGGGGGACTATGACATACCGGGCGCCGAGGTTCTCAAACTTGTCCTTAAGCGTTATTGACTTGGCGACCGTCACACCGTCTGTAGGATATTTCTCGTTGAGCACGGTGCACGACGCGCACTATAAATAACTGGCTCACCCTTGGTAATCTTGGGACCGCCAAACGACTGTTCAATGATGACGTTGCGACCTGCAGGACGACACGTATCATTCAGAATGTTCAGACATACGCCGGCGTAGGTAAAACTTACCCTTGGGGCCAAGGGTGACGCTGACAGCGTTGGCAAGGACGTCGACACCCTTTAGTATACTCGCCCGGCCTTCGTTGGAGAATTTAATTTCCTTGTGGGCACCACGAGCCAACACTGGCCGTGCGGCTTTTGCAGCTGCCCTGCGGGCTGCCCGAGACGACGAAGACGAGATAGCGTGCATCGTGTTTTTTGGGGGGTAAACGAAGAAAAGGAGACGGGAAGGAAAAGGCTGACGAAGAGAAACAGAACAGAAATGCGCTTGAAATTAAAAACTTTCCGTCAAGAAAAATCTAGAAGGCACGTGATCTGTGACATGTCACAGTTACGTTACAGTCACACGCTTCATGTCAAACAAAAAAATGCATCGCAACGGTCTCACGAAGGGGCGGGCAGGACAAGTTGTAGAGAAATGCATCCTAGTAGAAAGTCCATAAGACAAGACAGAATGTTACAAGTCAACACGACTGGCATAAATCAAAGATGCCAGCTTTTGAGGATCCAACTCTTCGTCCTGCGGGACGAACCGACATGTGAACGGAAGCGGATGTCTGGCAAAACTACGTCAGCGTGGGCGGCTTTCTCCAAGCGAAAAATCACGCACGTCGTCAATCCTGTCGTCCACTTCACATTCTCAGACCCTTCCGTCTTTTCGATTCTGAACAGCGCCAGCATACACACCATCGCAGACCATAGCGAGGCGTCCCCGACGTGTCTCCCTGGACTGTGTGCACCACGTCAGGGGGTGAATAGCATGCGTGGATGAGCGAACATGGATACGCACCAGATTCGACGACCGAACCCAAACATCCAGGTAATGTTGTCCTCGTTCAGCGTACCGTCCCCCCGCAAGAACCGCTCTGGTATGAACACCTCTGGATCGGGATACTTTTTCTCGTTGCGCGACATTGCCCTGCCACACCATCGTCAGTACGCAGATACTTGCAAATTGATGCTTCTTACCAGAGATTGGCCACCACCGTTGCACCTGGACGGTATAGTCACTCAGCTACTCGCAAATGTTGGCCACTGCTTACCTTGCGGAATGTAATACCCTTCGTAGACATCGCCTTCTCTGGTGGCATGAGGAACACCTAAACGATATCAGCGAGTTCAGAAGCCCAACATCGGGTTTGAACTCACCAATAGGTGTCACCGGATGCCATCTCATCGTCTCTCGCAGCACCGCGTCCACGTATGGCAACAATTCCCGGTCTTCAAAGTCTGGTAGTCGCTGCCGCCCGACCACACGGTCAATTTCCACGTGCGCACGGTGTTGGATCTCTGGGTGATTCATCATGAGATACACAAAGACCAAAAGTATAGGTTGGCTCTGTCATCCGTGTCTTATTTCATGATTCCAACGACGGAACAGCAAAACGAACCGTCTCAACGGAGGCTGAGGTTGTGGTCAGAGGGGAGGAGTCACAAGCGTGGATGTTAGAAAACAGCGATCACCTGTATACAGCGTCCCCGCAGAGTCTTTGATGGCTTGTACGAGTTCCGGGTCCTTGGAATCATCATCCAGACGATACCGGATGATCGCATCGGAGACCATGGACGGCACTGCATTTCCTTGCTCCTAGAATTCACCATTAGCCACATACACACCATGTACGATGACTGGTTTCATGACATACGACACGTCGTTTGACCCATGCATACGGTGCATTCAACGCCTCAGACACGAGATGCCGACATTCAGCAGCCTCGGACTTGAAACCCATTCCCGGGAACCAAGCCGGCAACTTCTTCACTACGTCATGTGCATATTAAAGATACGATCGAGACAGAAAATCGAACGGCGAAGACCCACGGAACGGAAACGCCGCGCACAGTGAAGCCATTTCAGGCGTCGCAAAACGGAGATAGATGTCTGCAGCGCGTTGCCCCGACGCCACGAACGTCTCTCCGCCTTTCATGTCGTATCCGTACGTCACCTCGGTGACCACGGCCGCCGAGAACCTGTGCATGAGTAGCTTGAGCACCCCGTCAGTGCGTGTAACAAGCAAATGGAGCAAATACGTGGTGAAATGCGCTGCATAGCGCGTCGGGTCGTCCAACAGATGGGTCAGCATCTCGTACGCTCTCTGCAGTTGTTTCGGACGATACGTCAGCGCTGCTTTAGCGTGAAAGACTTGATGCAACAATCGTCTGTGTAGCCGGAACCTCGCCCCATAGCGCGCAATAGAGGTTGCCCATTCCCAGCCAAACCTTTTGTTTTGAATGTCAGCACAGAAACGGCTCTTGAGTGGCACAAGTGCATACAGGTCTGCAGTCGAGAGCACGGGCCGATCCGAGTACTTCTTAGAACGCTTTTCGAGCAATGCGATTGCGACCTCTTCCGAGTTCAAGACGATGATTTCTTGACCCAAGACACGTGTGTAAATGATATCTCCTGTGATCCATAATAGCCGCACATCAGCATCATATTCGAAGCGCGCGATGCACAAAGAGGGACATACCATACGTTTTTGACCACTCCGCATATGTAAGGTAGGGTGCGTCCTTGTTCACGCCGAGTACATTGCCAAGGAAAGGAATGAGTGCAGGGCCAGGTGGGAGGGGTAGTCCACCAGGGTGTCTCGATGCCCACGACCGGTTGAGCTTCCGCGCACCCTCGATGGCCAGCAGCACAGCTGCGAATCCGAGTAGGGCCACGATCATGGGCTACGTGGAGACGGTCTGAACCGAGGGAGAGTGGGTAGCGCTAATGCAGCGGCCCTACCGCCGTAAATCCCATGTGGAGTGTTTGGTTGGGTTCATTTTGGTGGGAGCGCTCCCACCACTGGGTCACCAGATGCGGATAAGTATGAGATGACCTTGGATCAACCTCATCGTGTCCGAGAATGATTGGCTGTGACAAGGCGACGATCCGTTAGTGAACATTAACCTGAACTTTGTGGAACGAGCCTCTTGGCAGTGCGCATCCTGAGTAACCCGAGGCCCTTAGGAGGATTGGAACTTGCATCTGACTATAACATGCTCACGGACAAGAACTCGCTTACCTCTCAGCGAGTAAAGACAAGGAAGTTGGTGCTTCGTCATGGTTCAAGGTCGCAGTGAGTTGGGTAGTCCTTTGATGGGCTCTGTATTCCTGCCAATGCAACCAGTGACGGAGCCTAGACTCTCTACAAGATGAGGCAATATGATCAGGATACCTAGCTTGCCCCATTCAGCGGAAACTACCTTTTTGATTATGCGAGGTCGTCTGGCAACAAATGGGTGAGTTTGACAAATATGATGGGTCAATGAAATAGAATTCGGATTCAACTTCAACACGAGCTCATGGCAGTTCATTGTTACATAGACAAAGCAAGGATAGAGTCATACAACATCGACACAAGACACGGCAGAGATAAAAGGACCACACGTGAAACCTACTCAAATTCCGATACGCACGAACATGATCCGCTTCTCCAACGGCACCACATCTGCTGTCTCCACCACCACCTTGTTCAGCGCCGCCGCCGCATACTCGAAATCAATGACCGGTTGACAGAACATCGCCCTGTAAAACGGAATGACCACCTCGTGCACGATCGTATCGTCCATCCTCCACAATGTCCCAATCACCCCGTTGAACCCCGCAAACTGCATCCCGGCCGCGAGGTGAGTACCTCGTCTGGAGTGGATTTCTCCCCCACCGACGTATAACAGGCAAACAGGAAGGCGAATTCGGAATTCGTGTGCCGTTCTTGGATGATGCGGATGATCCTCAGGAAATGAGCGTGGGCGGGGAGCTTCCGAGGACGAATACACGAGCAATCGTGTATTGTATCGCGGCTATCTCCGTCTCGAACACCCAAGCAAACATATCGCAGAGATGGCTCGGTCAGACACTGAGTCGCGATGTATCGGAGAGGATGGAAGCTCGCATGCTGTCACGCTGGGTAATGTTGGGGTAATGAGGAGACTTGACCCGAGCTTGAACAAAAGTATGAATGGACAGGATGCAGGCGTAGGCAATGGGCACCGTGAAAGTTCAGGGAAACAAGAATACGCCTTCCCGCGAGTCCCGTTGGAAGGAGTCAGAGAAGGGTTCTTTTCGTCCCAATGTTCCAGTTGAAACATGACAGTCTGCTTGCAAGGGATTGTCATGGTCATTAATCCTCGTACATGTAGTGCCCGCTCTTGACCGACGCGTGACGACTCACAAGTGTATTTCCAGTTGTGATTCATATCCTACGCGGTCTCTCACTGGCAGGCATGTTGGCAATATTATTCCCGTTCCTCGTTAGGGCGCTGTTTTCCCGCAATGATTCATTTGAGTTTATTTGAGTTTGTTCCAGTTGAGTGTGAGGCCTCACCGCTGCGCCGCAGCGTGACAACTAAAGACGCTCTTCTCGGCGCAACGTCTCTGTGAATGAATTTCATGAGGTCAGTTGGTTGAGGGAGTAGACATGTACATACTACACACCGCCTTAGGGATTCCGCATTAACGATTATAGACCCGGAGAGAGAGGACTTGAGGTGACAAAGCTTGGTTGAAGTTGGTTTTGAACAGAGCACTGCGTAACAAGTTCTTAGAGAAATTCGTTGCAGGGTCATTGACTCGTTGTCCTCCCTTCCGCGTTGTCAGCTTATATATTCTGTTTCGCTCTGGACGTGGGTAGACTTCCAGGGAGTATGCAGAGTGGTACGCGACGTCAAAAATAGAATAGAAAGTCGACGTGGAGCCTGGTCGGTGGGCAAGTCCGAGTTTCTCACAAGTAACGTCCATACTTCGTGTCTGCAAAAACCTGATATTTCTCTCCCAACGTCCCCATCGTGTACTGCCACGATCCCTGACCACCACGTCCGTTCTAGCATACGCCTCTGAAAAAAAAACGAATCGTCATCGTCGCGTGCGCACTGACTTCGTCTGTGTTTGCGTGAGGTCGATTTGGACTCGCAAGTGCCTCAACGTCAAGCCCAATGAAGCCTAATTTCCGCTGCACGGCAATGATCCTGTCAGTTTGGAGATCGGTTTCGTCAAAGGCGGGAATACCTTCGGTCCCTCAAAATCCCCGCCATCCCTCTTGTACCTCACCTTCGCTTCCTTCTCCTTCCAGTACTCTTGCGATGGCCGCCAGCGACTACGATCCCCACGATCCCCTCCTTCACCACGTGTATCAACGGGTGTGCATCTCCAATCACTGGTGCTTTTTTATTGTCCCGTTGACGTTTTCGCTGTCAGACATAGGAAGAAGCATGGTTTAGGCCCGCGGAGGAATCCATCGCCGCTGGCGTCTGCATTCGCACAGAAACCGGCTAATTCAGAGTGTTCCCGTACAACAACACGTTGTTGGTCTCTTTCAAGGCGGCAGTCAGACTACTAAATCCCGTCGTCGCCGTCAAGATCCGGAGTGCCGTGATAGATCGCACTGTTGGTTCTTTGAAAGTCCCACACAGATTACCTAATGGGAGGATGTACATCGACTCAGATACAAAGATGCAGGTGCTCGAGACCATGAGCGAGCTGCCCCCGCTGAGAAGGAGCAATGTGGGACTTTCATCGTAAGATGGGCGCTTGTAGTCATGCAGTATCAGCTTACATTGTCGGGGCAGACAGTTCCGAAAACATCATTCCTCTTTGTGAAGATTTCGAGGACAAGATGATCGAACTCGTGTGGAGGCAACGCCACGTCGCCATAAGGTCGGGGTCACATGCGCCATCTAGTTCTGCACATGTCTCGACGCTACCCTCAACCGCGATATCAGATGTCTACCTGTCCGACAGTGCCGCCCTCGAAAAGGTCGTCGTGACTGAAAAGGAGCGCGCCAACACACCACCCGCATCCAAGTCAAAGTCGTCGTAGAGCTGGAGCTGGCGGGTGACTACTAAGTCTGTCGAACAGCCGCCTTCAGATCCCGAGAAAGATGGACCAGCGCAAAAGGAACCGCGCCATGTTCGTCTCTACGCTTCGTTTTATTGTGGGCTTGCGGTCGCTCTGTCAATTTGTAGGATTTTTCTTCGCCTTCTTTCGTCTTTCTTGGCTCACGTCTTTTCCAGTCTTTATAGGAAGTGGCCTAGCTGTTTTTCTCGTAGAATAGGTGTTGGACAGCAATCATGTTCGGTTTTCTCTGTTGGTCACGTCTCCGTTTTTATTCTCTGTCGCATTGGTACGTTGTTCGGTTCCGAAGTGCAAGACGCGCGCCAAACCGAAACTAGTTTTTCTGCCTTCAATTGATCGGAAACCTTTCGTTGGTGTACGTCGTTTTTGTTATATGGGTTCGCTATCTCTGACATTATCGATAGATTTGGACCCGTGGCGCAGTGCCATGGAAAGGAGGTATTACTCTGCCGTCCGCCCCAAGTCAAATAGGGAAGTAGACGGTGCGTTGCCGCACATTACCATTGAACTCCCAGTATTCAAGTCAAGCTTGACGGAGACCATGTACGTCCCAAACATGTCTCTCCCACACTCCTTACGTTTCGATATGACAGCGTGCCATCTGTGTTCTCCCTCAAGAAGGGCATGCAGACTTACGCTCGACGAGGAGGAACTTCGTCCATTTTCATTCACGAGGACGGTATGCAAGTCATCAGCGAGGAACAACGACAGGAACGCATCGCATTCTACGCCAACCACAACATCGGCTGGGTCGCCGTCCCAAACACGACAGTTCCCCAGACGGCTTCAAGCCTGCCGGACGATTCAAAAAGGGGTCCAACATGAACTATAGCCTCGCCATCAGCATGGAGCTGGAGAAGCACCTGGAGGCGCCCGAGGAAGCCTCGAGCGGGACAAGCCGGAGAACGAGAACAAGAGTCTGGAGGACAGGGCGCTCAACATGGCGGTCGAGGAAGCGTACGAGGAGAGTGGGCGAAAGTGGCGGCCGTGGGCGGTGAATGGGAAATCGGGGGGATTATTTTGATCGTCGATGCGGATACGATCGTGCCAGAGGTGAGCGGTTGCGTTGCACCGTATCATCGTCTTTCGCTAATGCGAGAAGTAGGGCTGTTTACAGGATGCTGCCTGGGACCTGGCAGAATGTCCGGAAGCTGCCATCACCCATCACGAATCAGGTCTGTTCCCCCCTCTTCTATGCGCGAAAGATACTGATGTGGATTGTATCGCAAAGGCATCATGTGGGTCGTCCGCCACTACTTCGAGGACGGGATCGCTCACTTTACGCGCCGGATCAACAATTGTATTTCGATCGGATGTGCCAATGGTGAAGTCACACCTTTCGTATGACACGACACTCTTTTGTGCTGGTCTGCGCTGCGGGACGCAATCTTCATGCAACGAATTGATCTTTAACTTGTTGACCCAGTGGTGGCGAAAGGGCCCGATTTTCCAAGCAGCTTCGTACCTTTGTCTTGTCTGGCGCGCCTATGCATTACAAGTTTGCTATGATGGCTTGTGGGTTGTATCTGCTTTCATTTCGTTATATTGTCTAGCACGTACGCCCGGATACGTTTTCATACTGTCAGTGATACGATCGCCAACCCTGAACTCAAACCATTCCTGACATGATGATTGGATGGGATCGCCGGCGCCGCTATCTTGTCCCTCGTCAACCACCTCATCTTCGCATTCCAATCCCAAATCGACGGATTCTTTTTGCACGGTTTCGAGGTCCGGCTGGCCTGCACGGTTGTCTTCCCCGGACTGGGCAATCTCGGCTTTACGCTGTTCGAGTGCTGGATCGGGTATCGTAGCTCGATAGATTCGTTGACGAAGAATCTGAAATGGGTTCCGATTTTGTACGCTCTCTTGTCCCCTCTACCGCTTTCTCTTTTGACGATGCGATGTAGCTTCTTTGGCAGCCTCAACATCCACCTCTCCCAAGCCCTCCTCGGTCACCTCTTTCGTACAACGTCGCCGGGGGTGCGATGAGAAAGGAAGGTGAACGCCCGAATTTCTTCCTCGAAGTCAGATCTGGCGGTGGTTCCGAGTGGCGCTTGTGTTGAGCGTCTTGATGGCGGCAGCAATGGTCGTACTGGGTGCGAGTGCGAACGTGGTCCCGGTCGGGTGGCAGGTGGAGATTTTTGATTGGGCGGTGGCGTTTCCACTTGTGTACGTCGTTTGGTTTGGGATCCATGTCTCGACCATCCTGACGATTATTCTTTTCTCAGGATCGTCGTCGGGTGTCATTTACTCTCTCCTGTGGATTAATTTCGTTTGTGCGTGACGCTGACACTAATGGTGAACTACGGGACAGGTCGTCCTCAACCCATGGCTTATGTTGTTCTCGTATTGATCCGTACATGATGGACCTTGTCGACCTCGTTTACATAACAAGTTCGTCAAAAACGAGAAGCTCACATAGCGCGACAAGTAGCCCGCCACAGGTGAGAACTTGAGTAGCGGTGAGCCTGATACATGTGATTTGCACCGTCTGATGTCCGACATCTGCATCTCACTAGCCGGCGACTACTCTGCCCAACACAATCCTCAGCCGCGCTTTCCCCTCGGATCCCATCGTTGGCGAAGAAGATGCGGGAAAACTGCGTCAGGAGAGCGGTAGTACATTCAGAACTCGCATCGTCGCACTCGCCAACGAAGCGATCACAGCCGACCCCTCGTGGCAGACGAAAAGTCGGACTGGGGACCCAGTTCCGGCCTGGAACGCACCCCAGAAGAGTTCTTGGATGCGATCGACCGTGGGCTTGACTACCGGACGTGCGTCGTCGATTAATTGCTACCTCTCATAAGTATGTATCTAATATATTGCGATGGCCAATTGACACTCGATCCCATTGATGAGTCAAAGGGGTTCTTGCGCGGCGGACAGTATGCTGTTTGCCTGCTGATGATCGTCGATGGGGAAGTCGTCCTTGGTGCTATTGGCTACCGGAATCTGCCCGTGAAGAGTACCGAGCTTCAAGGAAGGCCTCAAGGGCTGCGTCTTCGTCACGGTCAAAGGCCAAGGCGTGGAACAGGTACGCTGACGAGCTCTCCAAGCTCACTTTCTTTCCATCTTATGGAGGCTTCCAGATGACGCTCTCGGGCGATCACTCGGTGCCGTTGACGATCCCTCCCATTGCACCCAGGACACTCAACCTTTTGTAATCCCGTCGACTCGAAGGTTGCACATGCGGACCTCGTGTTCAACAATGGGGCATCCGAACTACTAAATATTTCGCGGACTCCGACGCGCATGGATTATCAAGCCAAGTACGGCTAGCCAGCGAGAGACGATGGTGACAGCCACCTCCGCATGCCCACCGGCACCAGGAGAAGATCTGGGTGAGCTCGATGTAGGTGAACGTATATCCCACCGCTTCGTTCCTTCGCCCTCAGAATCATATTTCCGGGTCGTTTCTTGTTCAGAAATGTGGTAATCTCATTACCGATTCACGAAGCCAACTTCTCGACTTTACACTTGGACGGATCCTGGGGGAGAACTCTGGTGCCGTTGCTGCGGGCAAGGACATCCATGCCCAGGCGTTGGTTGCTATTCAACAAGCGCCGGCGGAGACAGGGGGGCACTGGTCCAGTTTGGCCTAACATGGATTTTATTATTTTTGTGCATCGCCAGAGTTCCGATCTTCCCCTTAAGCCAGACGCTCAGCCGAATGGAACATACAACGCAGGGGCCGTCAAGGCGTTCAGCGCATCTATAGTGGGGTCCATGTCGTACAGACACACAGGCCTGCCGAACGCGAACAATGAGCATCGAAGACCACTAGTTAAGGTTGACCTCGATGAAGACGATTTGCGCAAGTTCAAATAGGTGAGGTGAAAAAGAGAAAAGGGAAAAGGCGGGAGAGAACGGAATGATGGAGCAGACGGAATAGTCGAAATAGTCAGTTAGGCTTGCATTAGTTGCTCGTGCATGCAGGCTACATCCATACACAATGTAAGTACAAACCATGCAGAATAAGAGTGAGTGAGAGGTGAAGAGCGGATGATAGACGACAAGGTCAAGCCTGATGTTGCGGATGGGCAACCGAAGTCATCCGTGAGCACCGTCCGAGTCATCCATACAGCATAAGGAGCACATATGTGGAGTCTCGCTGCGCAGATCCTGTAGTGATGAACATAAGAGGTGCCCAGGCCGTGAATGTGGACCAGGACCGAAATGGAAATCATATAAAACCGCGTTCATAACTAACACTATGTGTTAGAGTGTTAGAGCAGTCCACTTCGTCGACTTACTGAGTGGTCAAACATTCCCTGTGTACTGTAAAACGCTTCAGTACGCCAAATTCGGCAGTCATCCCGAGCAGCGTGACAGAGGACTACGTATGCTGGTTATATGCGAGATTCAGACGACAGGGAGGGTTCGATGACGATGAATGAGCGTGCGCGGGAACCTTTGAAGATGATGTATGTGGAAACACGTACTTTAACGCGGCCATCTCCGTCTGCAATATCCGTGCTTGCCTCTGCGACCGTGGTGTACTGAATCGGCCACAACAGAGATGAGAGAATGTGAGTATCCACCCTGGGGCGATCTGAACGCCCTCATTGTTTTTGCCGAGAAACAGGCGTGGTGGCGACATTTATTCATTGAGTCGTATCGCAGATTATGAACATCAGTGACACATCCTCGTCCACTTCTCGAAGCGGCAGGCTTGGTGGCCCATTTTTTCCGTCCAAATACCGAGAGTTGACGGATAGGAGGGATGGAACTTTGAACTATAATGAGACGGGGGCCGAACTTGAGAGGTAGGCGGAACACCAGCCAAAAGCGAACTCTGCAATACTTGCTCAAAGGCACGAAGTCAAGATGCGTTGTTCATCCGCTCTGATGGTATGCGGGATTCAAATCGCGTCGTAAAACATTGTCGAGTATGCCATCATCCTCATCGTGGCTAAATCAGAGCCACGCATCGGAAACAAAACACTTATACCCACCTTGGCGAGCGAGAAAGGCAAGAAAATGTCTTGTTGGAATTGGGTCACCATTCGTCATCCTGGATTGAACGGTCTCTCGTGTGGTGGTAACTCCGAGTCGGAATCGTATGAATGCACGCATGGCCTCGTTGGCCCACTGCAAGCACTGGATCTTGCAACAAAAATTCGTGTTTCAGAGAGGATCTGGAGACGTTCAGGTTGCACGGCGCCGAGTTGCGAGACTGGAACCAAACTTCTTAGGTAATCACGCATAGTCGTGGCATGAGTTCGACAAAGATTTCCGTTGAGACAAACTGTCACGGTTCCCCTGAC
>JBBPLB010000035.1:0-35163 GCA_038089595.1 Bothia castanella
TTGTCACAGCCTTGTCATAGACTTTTCAGGCATTCCCCTGGGATTTTCCCAGATCTAGGTAACCATGTCTAAAATTAAGGCACCATCTAATTTCATTTGAGAAGCATGACAACCAGATCTAGATTCAGAGATTCAGATCTCACCCAAATAGGAGTTTGGAAGTGGACTAATTGGGCCAGCATAGCCACCCTGTAAATGTATATAAGGAGACTGATTTTGCAGATAAGATAAGGGCGAAGATTCAGAGATAAGATAATAAGATAAGATCCACTAGGGTAGTAACACTACTAGGATACTTAAGCTTTATCTTATTCAAACAATCTTCAAGTACATTGACAAACAATTAGTAATCAGCACTAAAGTAGAAAGCTATTACTATATTAGGGTGACTTACTAAGCAGAGAAAGCCCCTGATTACATCATCATCAACTGATATAGTGTCACTACACTAGCTATTGGTTGAGTGTACACTTTCACAAATCAGATCTTCGTTGACCCAATAAACAAGGTATCAACTAACCATCACAAGGACAAATAGAGTGACATATAAGGGAAGGGTGACAAATACTTTCCCACACACATTTAGAAGGAGATTCCCATGCACAGCCTGAAATACTAGGTTTTTGACTAAAGAAGCTATTACTCAACAACAATAGATACACACACAAAGCTGTGTATCTAGGATCTTACATCATCCAAGTACCTCTTTAAGACAACACAGGTACAGCCACACTCCTCAAGAGTGTCAAACAGTAGCAAACAAAGATACTTCAGTAAACACATTTACTCGAGGAACCTATTCCTCAACAACAATAGTTACACACACAAAGCTGTGTACCCAGAATATTACATCATACTATTACCTGTTTAGGATAAATCAGGTACAGCCACAGCCATCAAGTGTCAAGCAGAAACAAACAAACAAAGACACTTCAGTGTACAAAGTCTACTGAATAGTACTTTGACACATTTAATTGAGGAATTTATTTCTCAACCAAAACAGTTACACACATCAAGCTGTGTACCTAGGATATTACATCATACCATTACCTGTTTAGGATAAATCAGGTACAGCCACAGCCCTTATAGTTAAAGAAGTAATCAATATACAAAGTGATACTTGTGTGCAATCTACTAAGAAGACTATTGACACACTTGTACCCATTAACAGTCAACCCCTTTACCCTAATCAAGCTAGGAAGAAGCCAACCCCAGTCTAGAAGATAATAATCTGTAACTAGGAAGAACGACCAGGGATTCAATTCACTAAGTATACTCTGTTATTTGTTATTCCACCATTGAACTACTGAAGGTTAGTTGTCTATCCATCAGTCAATAGTGAGATTGGGCCTGGAGGAAAGATTGAGGAATACCCCTAGCATTCTATTCATCCTTTCCTGAACAACAACAATATGAGAATTACATCAACATATTTAAAACTCCACAATCCACTAGAAATACTAGAACTTACAAGAAACACTCCAGACACTCCAACACAATACAATATTCCTTGTTTCTCTTATAATGACATTCACCCATCTTTCAAACAAAATGTCTATTCATCATCTGAAATTCTATCAATATAGACTAAACTACCACCTCTGTTGCTATATTCACATATGTTGATACTCACACATAAGTATCAACATCAACATAACCATCCTCCCAATTAAAGTAAAGCAATTCATAATCTGTACAATTCACTATACATTGACCAGCACTGTTAAATACAGAACTTATCTTTGAGAACAATATTATAGAGTTGGAAAATTCCATATCCACTGCCCACCATCAAACAACTCACCACTGAATATCTAGAAACATCTTTCAGGAAAACTGACAGATTAGAACAGGTCTTTATGGCCCTTAAACAGAAAACCTTGGCATTAGTCCCATGTAACAGTCCTCCACATCAATGTACACAGTGCTAACAACCCATCCAAATCCTCATCTCCATTTCATTCAGCTAGACAACACATGCAGGTGGAACACTGTCATTACCACTCTCATCAATGTCTTCAATAGCACAAACCTCAAAGACATGTCACACACACTCATTCTCACTGAAAGGATACCAATTGAACATAGTACATGGACCTTTATGTACATGGATTCTGCATGCTTGTACTCAATGTCTAATACAATCATACTGCATACTGCTACCATGCACTTGCATATCATGTACACACACAAAGTAAAGAGTAAGAGTGATGACCCTCCAAGCTCCAGGTCTTAGCCACATAGAAATACTAATCCAAACATACCAACATTCTCACAACTACCCTGAGATACACAGATTCATTTGCTTAGCAGGCATGTACTTTCACAGATATTAAATTATCTATATGAGCAACTACAGCATACATGTAAGATGATGGTTAGATGTGAGTGATTGTGAGACAACAGAAACAGGACACACATATGTAGTAGAGGAAAGAATATCTAGATATGATGTGAGTATATAAACAAATGTAAACATTACTAAGTGCAGCCCACCAAGTCCTGAAAAGCTAAGTTACATAAAAAAAAATCGAAATTTAAAGTGTAACAAGACACAAGCACAGCCAGAGTGTTAGATCAGACAAATACTACTAATTGATAGCACAAATCTTCTTCTCTCCATGTCACCACCAGTGCTCATCTGCACTTCTATCATCCTCATTGGAACTTCACTGTAGCCTCCACAGCATACCTAGGTCTCTACTCTGAATTCTAGCACCTCACAACTCACATTGTCTGAGATCCTGAGTATATAACTGTCCTTTCCTGACACTTGGAGGCAGTCCCATTCACCCTCATAGCTTGCCCATCCTGTTAAGTGTCCAGTTCTGGACTAGTCAGTATCATCTGTTGTTTCCACACCCACTTTTTATTACACATGTACCAGTAACTTTTACTACTTATATATACAAGCTCCTCCCACCATCCCCTTCCCACCACACATACAGAATGACATTTAATGACACATTGCTTGTGTGTTGTGTCAGCACTATAATATATTGATCTGTCAAATCTCATGTTGGACTACACATTAATATTATTGATATTGATATTATGGCCAACTTTCAATGGTGTTGAAAGTATTATGTTCTTTAAACTTAAGCCCTTTTCTCCTACTGGCCCATCTAGGACATGTTATGATCTTTTTCTTTTTGCTTCTAGCCTTCTCTTCCTTCACTACTATAAACAGATGGAACTATTCCCATGGGTGCACACCTACAATAGTGTGTGCTGTTTTAAACTTTGATCTTCTCCTCAGACTTCTTGCTATCTAATCAATACTTTTTCATAGCCTTATTCTATTCTCCCATTAGTAGCTTTCCTTATCTTTTCTCTTATACTTTTCTCTCATCATTTCTACCTTCTATTACTTAAATGGACCTTATCTCCTCATATCATCCCTTTCTCCTGGTGATGCTCATAGTTCCCATTCCCACATAGCCACTCATATGGACTATAAGTAGGCCAATCTCCCTCCTGTATTTTCTAAGCTAGTTCTAAACAATCCAGCCTATATTCTAGTTCCTCTAAAAGTCCTTAAGTGGGAACCCTACCCCACTAAGCTTCTTCCCCTTTGTCACTATCATCAACAACTAGGAATAGTGCTCTAGCCTCATAACTCAGTCAGTCAATCTATTGTTGAGTGGTTGCTACAAGCTAGAATCTACACTCCAGCATAATAGGACAAACAGCTTGTGTTGTACAACTGCTCAGAATGTAGACTGATTGTCATAGACTATATATGCCTTTGTCACAAGACAAACACAGCAAAGACACAAGCTCAAGGATACACAAAAAGCTACAAGGTTGACACCATTGATTGATATCATTTACTAAGTGAGTACAATCCTTTGACTATATACTTGAATACTGAGTCAAATAGTGTCTCTGCTGACAAAGATCATTCAGACAGCCATTTCTTATATGGATTTAATAATCAACTTGACACTCCAATTCAAAATAATGACTAGGATATACCTCAACTTGAAGACTGGGATGACTAGTGTCCCACCATTTGTTCAAGTTTGTGATTTCACATCATTGATTCTCATCTATCTTTTTATTGGATTGATTTATAATGGTGTCCGATAGATTCTCTATGGTCACTTTACCCATATACCAGCTTTCAACTTTGTTCCAACCTCTTCAAGAGTTGAGTATCTGCCTATAGAGTGGCAATACTTGAGTTATCTTTTGTATTATGGCTGCATTGTTTAACTTTGTTTTCCCACAAGCATACATTCCCCCTGAAAGTCCATTGATGACTCTTTGGTTACTCATAATGGACTTGAGATTTGTTCTGATTTAATCCATTCATTGGCTAGTCACTCCCATCAAGTCCTAGGCTTTTATTACCATTTGAGTTCCAAGTTCACTAGAAAATGAAGTGACAAACTCCTCCTCTTCTTCTTTGAATGGCACATACATATAGGATAACTGAACAGATTTCAGATCTAGTCACAACAATCATATGACCTGTAGATAAGTTGAATTTACAAATAATGTACCTGATGATCTTCACTATCAATATATACAAACCTAAGCTGTGATTCAATGTGAGAAAGATGCTTGGAAATTTCATTTTATTCATTCTTGTGGTGTGCATTTCAAACTGAAATTGAGCTGCACATTCAGGAAAGTATAGTCTAAAGCATATCATAAATGAATTTCCTATAACAATATCAGAATAACTTTTCAAAGATGAATCTCATGTCATCTTATGTGATGTACTGGATAAACTTAGAGTGGATGAAAGTTGCTGCCCTGCCTCTAACTAGCCTATGAGGCTCTGTGGTCTATGTGGGCATCTGAATACTCTGAATGCTACTCATCTTTGTTTATATATAAGCAAATAGATGTCTTGGTATAATGAGAGTGCCAACATAATAGCATTGGGATGTGATTCCCTTGTAGGTTTATTAGTCCAGTCTTTCTATTTCCTTGGATATTCTTCTGGAAGATCACCAACAAGCTTCTTTAACATACTATACAACTCCATACCCTCTACAATCCAAGAGGCTTGATAGTCTCTCATATAGAGTAGATTATCCTGTTTGTCAAATATCAAGACTGGCTAAGAGAGCTAATGTGACCTGAGTGGCAAGCATAGCACACATATGTAGCAAAAGTCAATGCATGTATGGAATCTCTTTGAAATCTTTCAAGATATCTCATATCTTTCCACTTTCCAGCAGCTTCTTCATCCCTTTCTTTTCTAAAACTTTAGCCATCTTACTAATAAAGACATCATAAACATCAAAGTGAGTTAAGTGGAAGACTTTCTCCAGTAATAAGCAATGATTTATTTGAGCTCAAATTCTCTTGCCAACAATAATGGGATCCTACTGTCTATGAACAAGCACTCCATGAAGAATGAGCTCCACTACCCGACTTGTTGTTACTAACTAACAGCATGGTATTCAAAAGAAAAGAATTACACCAATATATTTAGCTTGTAAAATTCAGGATACTATACCAGTTGTAGTAGACTCCTCACCAGAGTTTTTTTTTTTTTTTTTTGCTCTTTCTTCTTTTTGGACATGATCTGAGACTGACACAAATAGAAGCCAAACACTGTCTTAGAGTTTATGCCACCAGCCTCTGCATACATGGCAGGAGTTAGAAGCTGAGGATGGCACTAGTTCCTGCTCAAGTCTTCTAGGCCATACATTGTATCCAGTCAGCAACATGGTCAAAGAAGAGAATTGTGTGATGTACCCTGATTGATGCTGTGAGCACACTACATCTCATTAGGTTCTGTACAAGCTGCTATACCTCCTCTGCCTGTATTGTTCTTGATCATCTTTTTCCTAGTATTCCAAACCACTTTTTGATCTACAATGAGCTTCTTGACATAAGCCTCTGTTTAAGTTTGTGATTTCACATCATTGATTCTCATCTATCTCCTTATTGGATTTACTTATAACAGTGCCTAATAGATTCTAAGGCCTACCAAACATTCAGATGAGGTGGGTAGTATACCTAAGGTGAGTATGTTGCTCAACTCCACAGATATGACAGTGAACTATACAGATGTGGTAAATATATAGTATATGAAGCAAAGAATTTAAAGACAATAGTACTGCAGTGAATGCAAGATCTTCAATATTGAATTCAAGACTTGGACAGTGAGATATACTAATGTCTCTATAGTCAAGTGGGTTGGGGAGAGAGAGATAGCAAGATAGATGACAATCTTGAGCTGGGAAATGATTCAGAGATGAGGGACAGCCAGAAGGGTTGAGAGGCTGCTGAGATGGAGAGAGATCTCAAGAAGATAGAGGATTAGATGGATTGAATGGCTCTCAAGACAGAGAGAGATCCTAAGAAGGAGAGAGAGGATTAGACAGCTGTTGAGATGGAGAGGGATCCCAAGAAGAAATAGAAATAGATGGATTGAGTAGCTCTTGAGTTGAAAAGGAATCCTAAGCAGGAGGAGAGTGTAGTTTGAATGGCTCTGAGACAGAAAGAGATCCTGAGATGAACCAGGAGGGTTGAATAGCTTTTGAGATAGTGAATGATTCAACTACAAACTCCTCTCCCTGCATGTCCTTTTGTGATGACCATGGGATAATCTGTTGCTATCAGTTTCACAGACACACTTTGTCATTGCTCAAAGAATCTGTTTGTGACAAACTCAAGAAAGCTCAGTTGTATCAGAGGAACCCCTTGTAGCTCCAGATACAATGTCCTGGCCTGTGGATACAGGAGACATTGGGACTGTATGGACACAATACATAGTAAGGACCAAGCAAGGGTAATAAATGTTTGAATCACATACCAAGAAGTACAGCTGCACAATAGGGGTGAAAATTTTCCTAGGAGGTGGTACAAAAGGAGGAGGTGTGTAAGAGCAGTATGACAAGTTCAGTCACTTAGGTGTTGAACAAGAGACATTGCACAATATGCACAAGACAGTGTACACAGCACAGATAGGATGAGGCAGTAACCAAGAAGTTAACATATTAGATGATATCCAACTATGCTATAAAAAAGGAAGTCTTAGATTTGATGATATATACCACTACTACATGATATCCTAAGTTCACTGGGCCTCACAGCTGAATGTCCTTGCTACCTGTTCAAAGCTGTCCTATCAATAGTGAGTCTCTTCCCTGAGCTCACAGAGGAAAAGCATCCTCTAAATATACTCATCCTTGGTGACAGCATCAATTTGAATGTTGATAAGATGTTATTTACCCACATAAGCAATGACCTCTATGTATATCTGGGACAGATATAGGAATCAGCTTTCTATAGCCTACAAAACAGGCTGTTTCTATGTCAGACATACAGATAGAATTCAAGTAGACCAGCTCAGTTCAAGGAAGAGGTCCTGGAGCTCATCTACCTGATCAACTACTAAGATGGACTATATGTCCTGTTTGAGGAAGCATGTTAGGAACCAGAGGGCAAGGCTCCAAAGATACATCAACTACTGGACCTAGTGACATACCTGAATATCTGAAAGAGACACAAGCACATTGTGATGAATGATCTCCAGCAGATCACCATCTGTGGTAACCACTAGTATAGTATACTGAGAGAAACAAGACAAAACAGCAGAAAAAGAGAGAAGAGGTTGTAGCACAGAGACAACTGTCCTCTTCACATCCAAGACAATCTAAGCCTGTTTCCACTAGTATGGAGGTCAACTCAGGACCACACCTCTTGACCTTACTCACCATCCATCTCAAGGACTAGCCACAAGCCCCTTGCTCAACCATCTCACTAACAGATCATCTTGTCTTGCCTCCACAGGGCACTGCCTTCATGACCTAGGTCATATGCCCCTCTCACTCAGATGCACTCATCTACCTCAACTTTCCAGCCAAGAACTCACATCTCCCTTGTGAGACCCCTGACCTCAATGCATCAATTAATGAATTGATCACCTTCATCAAAAGGTGCTAGGGGTAGTGCTGACTGCAACTCGACTGTGGAAGTCTTGTATTGGTCCTCACATACAAGCAACTGGCATAGAACTTCTTGATAAGTGTGCTCAAGTTCATTTTCAGACTCTCAGTCTAATAGTATATGCTTTCACTTTCAGATAGATGTCAGTAGCAATAGTTGAAATGTGGGCAGCTGATTCACTGAGGTGAGGGTTACCTTGTCCACTAGGAATGATGCTGATGTTGATTCAAGTGCCTTTGCTACCCTATGAGAAGCTAGATTCCATTCATTGGCTGTGGATTCTCCACCTGTGGTGAGAAACATAGTGTTAGGTGCTGTTAACAGTACACATATCTCTGCTTGATATAGACAGATAGCTTTTGAGATTGTATGGACTAAGCTTGACTGTGGGAAAGGCATGCAACTCACAAATGATGTTTCATAGCTGTATGTCATCATTTCAGCTGGGATGGCATCAGAGTTTAGAGGCCAAATGCCAGTCTTTCAAAATGCTGCATGTATTATCTCTGGCATGAGGGCTTTTTTGTGTGCATGAACATAGATAAGTAAGAAGTTTACTTTCCCAATTCTTTGTCTTGTGTCCTTCATGTACTGATCACATTCAAGTGTCTAGTAATGCTTCAGAACTCCAAAGATGCCAACATCCAATCCTTGGTAGACATGTGTGGTATGTGGTGGATAACAGAGTATGTGGATGTTATTGACTCTTGCATAGTCTAGGAATTCTCTTGTGTAATGTGAATTGTGTCCATCAACAAGAAGAAGTCAGGCATGTCCATTAGCTTTTGTGTGAGTCTTATGATCAAGATCTTCAATCCATTGTTGTCCTATTATCTCATCTGTCTAGTCTTTTGGAGAGTGTGTAATGCTATTCTAGTCAGTATTTCATTATTTGACAGTCTGTCAGAGTATTCATCTTGCATTCAAAGTGTTGTGTTGATGCCATTCTATTGAGAAGTGTTGACCCCTGTAAATTACTGTTGGTGGTAGTGTTTCTCCATTGGCACAGATCATCACAATGACAGTAATATTTTCATAGTTACCATCACATTGCTGATACTATAATTTTGCCTCCATAGGACCCAAGACTTGTTCTTTAACTCCTCCACCTGGTTGAAATTCTGTCTTGTCTGCTGCCCATAAACAATCTTCTTCAATTTGGTGAGTCTCCATTGTATCTCCAAGAGGTTTGAACCATTCTTGATGTGTATTCTTGTTGACAGCATGTCTATGACTAGTGTTGAGTGATGAGCTCCAGTAATGTTTCAACTGATTAGAATGATGTTCCACAAAGTGGTCCATCTAATTCTAGTCAATCTCTGACTCACAGAAGTTCTCTCCAAGACAAGCATGTAGGATCTGGTTGATATACAATCTTAGCAAGTTATGATTGAGTGGGAAGCCTCGTGTAGCATAGTCAAGACAAAACTTGACCATGTTATCTTCTTCTTCTTTGGTAAGCTAGGAATTTGTCTCCATGTTGAACTGATGTGAACTCCTTCCACCTTGTAACTGCCACTGCATTGTATCCCTACTCACCCTCATATACTTCTTCTTTTGTCTCTATTCCTCTTCTACTCTATTGTAGATTGTATGTAAACTTGTTCTTTGATCTTCTGGTTTCTTCTCATCTTCTTTGCATAGCTGGATAGCCTGGGAGATGGCTTCTTCTCACAGCTCAGATTGGACCTTCTTCTTTGTCTGAGACTCAGCATATCTAGACATTTTTTGGGTTACATTTTAGCTCCATCATGAAAGCTTGTCTCTTAGTGTAACCAAGATAGTCATTTTAGGTTTAGCACCATGATAAGATAACTAATAAGGACAAGAAAGATATGCTTCACTGGCATCCCACTGGCAAGTCTGTGGTGTATAGATCATGCTTGACTGTAATGTATACCTGCAAGCAACAGTATAATGAACAACATATATAAATTCTATAGTGATGGGCCAGCTGGTAGATGACCTAGGAACAATACTCTCAAAAAACTACTAATTTCACACTCTCTTTCAGATACTGTAAAACATCTCACCACCCAGACTTTATTTTTTTTGGTATAACATTGTTTCATACACTACTAAGACCATTTCATATGTATACCTAGGAGCACTGAGCTGGCACTGTTCTGAATCCTAATTGTTATCAGGTTCATTGTTCCTTAGCTTATTATCTAAGCTACTGTCTCCAGGAGGTCCTGGTGGTGGCAGTCCTCTTAAAGGCTGATTTCTACCAGCTGAAGTATGGCCCCTGAAGCCATTGTCATGTAGGTATAGTAGTTCACATGCAAGGTATAGAGGTTGTCTTCTAGGTGGACCTCCTGGTTTATTCCTAGTTCTCCTGTCTATCCCTGCATATTCATTCTTGCACTGCTGTATTATATGGCATATGATTGCTTCAGGATCCTAGTGAAGTACTTGAGTTGTCCTGGAACATCTCACAGAAACTCTCTGTAGAGAGCAAGTACTGGCCTTCCTTGTAAAGTATGTGTGTCTCATCCTCCAACAGGTGGTCTAGCAGGTGGTGGATCCTTGCACAACTCATTGTAGTCAGTATGATGTAACACTGGCCTAACTGACATCCTAATTGATTCTTTTTCCTGTTTGATTGGGCTTTCATTCCCAGAAGTGGTTGCCTAGCTAGATTCATCTAGTATTTCTCTGAGGGCATTTCTCATTCACTTGATCTTGTCAACCTGGTGTCAACTGTGACTTATCCTATGATTGTTGAACCCCTGGGGGCCCTATACTGGGCCTATCCCAGAGATTGTTCTTGTACTATATGAAATTCTTTATAATCCTTGCCATCTTAGTAGAGTCTATTAGAACGAACTTGTAGGAAAACAAGGAGACATTCCTGTCCTTGGAAGATACTGGTGTATTCTACAAGAGGTACTGCTCATCCAGGTATCTATAATGGGTTGGCTTATATATTGTCTCTTAACCTAGGAATCAGGTCTATCTTAGGTTATGCCATCTCTAGCATCAGCATCAACTCAGCCTGGGATAGGATGGTTTCACTCTATTTGTAAGAGGACTCAGAGTCCCTTCAATGAGCTGGCTCACCTCTTGCTAAGCAGGGTGGTCAGTTATTACAATCATTTCTAGTGTTCTAAAGTCCCTAGATATGGTGTCATTTGCTCCACTGTTCTCCTCAATAGGAAATCACATCTTTTTTTTATTTTGAAAGTGCTTGGGTGACCAACAAGCTTGCTCATTGGGAGAGTAGAGGGGGATTGAGGGATTGAGGGATTTGGGGGGTATCACTCCCACACAAGTCTAACTTCTTGTCATAGTGCAATTCATATCAATATAGTTAGACACTGTCAAAAAGTTGTAAGGTTTGGGTATGCCTCAGACTTTAGTTCATGCCATAGATAGTAATATCAATATATTGATGTGAGTAAAGGTAAGGCATGAGAGCTGTCTATAGGACAACCCTTTCTTTTACAGTGATTTGCAAAAAAATATAGAAAATAAATCTGAAAATCAGACTCATTAGAAACTGCTAGAGCAGGACCCTAAATTCAGCTCAGTTGCAATTGCCTGTCACACTACCTGCCCTCCATCCATCACCTATGTCAATCCACATTGTGTTTAACAACACAAAATCCCACATCCCTACTCTTTTTTAAAACAACTACACTGTCAAAGAGATCTATTGCCTTCTAAGTATCAAGAAGACACTCATATACAAGACTCTTGACTTCTACTAAAGATCCAACATCATCTACAGCCCTCACACATATTCCAACATCAAAAGATGTCCTGTTCATTCAAATGGTAATTCAACACCATAATACCATCTACCTTGATAGACTCCAATATGAGTCATAGAAGAAGTGCTACATGTATGCCATCATTCTACCCTTTCCTACACTCTGTAGCACCTCCAGCTTATACATAAAGTGGTCTCATTTTCCACTGCTGAGTAGAATGAAGAGTTATGTGTACTCTATATGAATTACATCAGGACAGAAGTATCAGATATGAACATGTTGTTGTTTATTGACCAAGCTACAAAGGACCAGTACATGTCTTCTCACTCATGTAGGTGATGTTATGCTAAAGTGTAGACTCTAGCTATAGCGACCACTCAACAGTAGGTCGATCGACTGAGTATGTTGGGTTGACTGCTTCTAAGAAGTCACGACGCTGGGGCACTATTCCCAGTTGTCTGAGACAGTGATTGAAGGAGAGAGAGACTTAGTGGGGTAGAGTTCCCACTTAAGGATCGAGGTGAGGCTAGAATCTCGCTGGTATTGTGTAGAACTAGCTTGGAGTTTACATGAAAAGAGTTGGCCTACTTATAGTCCATGGACATGGCTATGTGGGAATGGGAACTACAAGTATCATCAAAGAAGAGGGATGATACAAGGAGATAAGGTCTGAATAGAAGATGGCAACGGTGAGAGAAAAGTATAAGGTGAAAGATAAGAAGTGCTACCGATGGGAAAATATGGTAAGACTATGGAAAGATAATGAATAGGTAGCGAGGTGTCCGAGGAGCTGATTAAAGTTTGAAATAGCGCACGCTACTATAAGTGTGTGCTCATGGGAATAGCTCAGTCTGTTTGTAATAATGAAGGAAAGAGGGGCTAAGCGAAGGAAAAGAAAAAGATCATAACATTACCCCGGTGTTAGCTTCAAGTGAACCTCACTTGACTTACAATTCTCTATACCCTCCGTAGGGGGACCCAGTCATGTTTCCTTCAGCTTCGTCATCCACAAAGAATTCATCCTCAAGCAATCCATCATCCCAAGAAGGGCAACCGTAGGTGGAGTGGGCTGGGGTGCAGAGACAAGTACAAGGGGTATGGACGCATTCATGTCAGTAATGGCCTGGGGCAGCAGTGGAACAATAGGAGCAGATATATTGGGGACAATCACATTTCCAATGGTCAGTACTTCCACATTCAAAGCAACGAGAGGGTCGGCTAGATGTGGATGGGGGCCGTGGTTGTTCTGGTCTATAGATGGTGACTCCGACAACTCGTTGGAAAATGGTTCCTTCCGGGTCCTGCATGAAATACACTTCTTGTTTATCTGGAGGGATGGATGTGCTGGATGGAATTGAAGTTGGGGTGGGTGGCGGTGAAGTAGCGGTTCCTATGGGTATGTCATCTATTTTCTGTTGACTCTTCCCTATTGCCAATGAGGGTAGACCATAAGGTCCTACTATAGTAGTTTTCCGGCGAGAAGATCACTTTAGGGTTTGGGAGGAGGGTGTTGACGTTATAGTGGTAGACGAGTCCAAAGTAGTGGATGGAGGTGAGGTTGAGGAGCGCCTGGGGGGAATAGGAAGTGTTTGGGGGATTATTGGGGGAGAAGGTTCTCTGGGGGGTGGTTTGACGTAGTGGGGTACCCGGTATCGTGAAAATAATAGCTTCGATTGTCGACTGAAAGGGAAAGTAGAATAGGGTGAAGTACGTGTCTGTAGTTGAAAATGGTAAGAGGTTGAGGATATCCAGTATTCCCAGGTGCTCAAGAAGATCAAGGACGAAGGTGCGATAGTACACCAGAGCGTGGCCCATGGTTATGAATTGGGAGTCTCTAGTGTGAGAGGGTTCAATCCTGGAATGAAGAATACAGATGGAGGTGTAGGAGTAATAAGCTCGGGTTGCAAGGGTGAGGGGGGTGTTTCTAGTAAACTCATCGGTACGTTCCATTTTCAAGGAGATAACCAGATCATCCAGCAAGGAGGCGATAAGTATGCACCTGGCATACTGAGGGAGTCTAGTGGTAGTAACGGGGATGACTGGGGAGTTGTTGATAAAAAGGTTGGAGGTAGGTTCAGCGGAGGACTGCATGGTTCGACAAGGACTTTTTGTGACAAGAGTGAGGATTTTTAGTAGGGATGAGGGAAGTGAAAACTTCTGGGAACTTCTCCTTATATTCAGCAAGTATTTCAGGGGCATCTTCAGCGATGTTTGCTTCCGGTTCCCACATCAAATCTGCCCTGGAGTAACCTTCCCACCGGACAAGGAATTTCCATTTAGTTTTGGGACCTTTATGTGTGAGAAGGGAGTGGATTTCATATTGTTCCTATCCCTTGATGGTAATTGAGGGAGGTAAAGAGTGATTAGGGCCGTGTTCAGCGGTTTCAGTGTAGGTAGAAAGGTTGGACGCATGGAATATATCCCGAATTGTCCAAGTGGAAGGGATTTTTAGTCGGTAGGTGATAGGAGATAAGACCTGTGTGATTTCAAAGGGTCTGTGTCACTTTGGTGACAGTTTATGTGATGGTAGATGGAGGGCGAGATTTCGGCCTTCTACCCACACCTTATCTCCGACTTTCCATGGCTTGAATCTAGAGGTGATTCGTTCCCTCATGAGTCTTCTTGTTTTTTCGTGTGCCTCTAGGACTTCTCCTCTGGAGTGTTCCAGGGAGAAGAGTCAGGATTGTAGTGTGGGGACAAATGTTTTTCCAATTTTCGGGTAGGGACGGGGTTGATAGCCCATCATGAGAGCGAATGGAGTTTATTGGGTGGTAGAATGTACCACAGAGTTGTGGCAGAATTTGGCGATAGGGAGTAATTTGGACCATTTATTTGGGTTTCCATCACAGAATATTCTTAGGAAGGTTTCAACTTCCTGATTTACCCGTTCTGTTTCTCCGTCGGTTTGGGAGTGATA
Source organism: Bothia castanella (assembly GCA_038089595.1). Classification (NCBI taxonomy): domain Eukaryota; kingdom Fungi; phylum Basidiomycota; class Agaricomycetes; order Boletales; family Boletaceae; genus Bothia; species Bothia castanella. The sequence continues at coordinate 14,551 of JBBPLB010000035.1, forward strand.
AGGTGTGGAAAGGGCGACTTCGTAATTAAGGAGTCGTCCAAGTTCTCTGGCAAATACTGAGGCAAACTGGGGTCCTCTGTCAGAGATACATTTGTCATGTAGTCCAAAACATTTGAACACATGATCATGAAAAAGTTGGGCAACTCCCTTTGCATCAATGATTGTTAGACAAGGGAGGAGAATTACCCCCTTTGTAAGGCCATGGTCGACCACGACCATAAGAGAGTCAAAACCCTTTGAAGGAGGCACGTCGGTGACCAAGTACACCAGACTTGTTGGAAAGGACGAGTGCATTGTGATGGGATCAGGTGGAGGGGTGGTAGGACCGGATGAGTATTGGGTTTGTTGGTCTGGCAAGTAGCACAATCTTTAATGTAATTTTTGACCTGAGTGGTCAGTCCAGGCCACCAGTAGTCCTGTTGGAGTCGATTGATGGTTCTAAAATGTCTCCCATATCTGACGGAAGGGGAATCATGAGCATGGGAAATCAGGTCTTTTCGAGCAGGTTCTAGCACATATAGGCATCCCTTGAAGTAGAGACAGTTATCAAGGTATACCCAGTCCTCTTTGCAGGCCCTGGGGAAAAGAGAGGAGTCGGAAGCAAGGGCACCCAGTGCCTTCTTTACAAGGGGGTCGTCAGGGGTTGATGATGCAATTTTGTCTGCCAATGTGGTGTCGATTAGGTTGATGAAAAGCTGGTCAGGTAGGAGGGTTGAGATATTATCATTACTGGTGTCGACGTCTGAGATTTGACTTAAAGCATCGACAGGTCCCATTTGGGATCCTAGTAGATGTTTGAACTGTAGGTCGAAATCTTGTAGAAAGAGAAGCCATCTGGCCTGTCATTCTAGACAGTTTCCTGGGTTCTTGGAAATAGGTCAGGTTCTTGTGATCCGTGAGTATAGTTACTGGATGTCCTGTTCCTGAGAGATATTGTCGCCAGGCATGCAATGCTCGGATGACAGCAAGGAGTTCCCTGTCACAGATATCATAATTTCATTCTGCAGATCTGAAGGTCTGGGAGAGGTATGCACAGGGGTGAAGGGCTCCAGTGGCATCTTTTTGCATTAGGACTCCTCCTGAGGCAAGAAGAGAGGTGTCGGTCATTACAAAGAATGGAGTAGAGGTGTCTGGCATCTGTAGTATTGGTGCAGAAAGAAAGGAATTTCAAAGAACTTTGAAGGAATTCTGGTGTGAAGATGACCATTCCCATGTTGAGGTTTTCTTGGTAAGATCTAGTAGGAGTCGAGCAACATCGGAGAAGGAGGGGATGAATTGTCGGTAGAAGTTACAAAATCCTAGAAATGAGTGAACACCTTTGACTGAAGAGGGGGGTTTCCATTTGGCAATTGCTTTTAGTTTGACCAGGTCCATAGCAATTTTCCCGGGTCTGATAATCATTCCTAGGTATTCAACTTCAGATGCATTGAATAGGCATTTAGAGAGTTTGAGGTGTAGTTTTTCCTCTCTAAATCGTTGGAGTACCTGTTTGGTGCGTTCCTGATGCTCTTCATAGTTTTCTGAGTAAATTAGGACATCATCCATGTAGATGACGAGCCATCCTTCAGCGATGAGATCTTTGAAGGCATCATTCATGTATGCCTGGAATGTGGAGGGAGAGTTGCACTGTCCAAAGAACATGACAGTTGATTCATATAATCCAAAAGGGGTGATAAAGGTGGCTTTCCACTGGTCCTCTGGTTTGATGCAGATGTTATTATATCCCCATCGGACATCAAACTTGGTGAAGTATTTGGCTTTCTTTAGTTTATCGATGAGGTCAGAGATAAGAGGAAGTGGGTAAGCATTCTTGACAGTTGCTTCATTGACATATCGATCATCTTGGCATGGGCGAAGGGATCCATCCTTCTTTGGTATGAAAAAGAAGGGGGCAGCTTGGGGTGACTTGGATGGAACTATTTTACCTGTGCGAAGATGTTCATCAATGAAGGTCTTACAGGCTTCTGTCTCCTTCAGATTCAACAGGTAGGTTTTTCCAACTTTCGAAACGAAATCGGGTTTCAACTCAATGGTATGGTCAAAGGTTCTATGTAGTGGAAGTTCTTTTGGTTCTTCTTCGTAGAAGAAGACATCAGAAAAGTCAGAAAATTCGTTTGGGAGGTCAATCTTCCCTTTTTCTACTTTCTGGGCTGCTTTGGTTGATATGGTGACTTTCTTTATAACTAGAGATCGAAGATATCTGGTAAAATTTTGTTTGGTCCAGAGATCCACGTCAAGGTTAAAAGACCTTAATAGGTATCTTTGGAGGCTTCGATCTGGGGTGAGAGAAGGAGTTTTTGGTAAGGATATCTGGCCAGTTTCCCAATCTATAGAGGGATTGGCTGTTCTAAGCCAGGGGAGACCAAGGATGAGGTCTTCCTTCCCGAGAGAGATAATGTATGCCTTGAGTTTCTCAGTTTGTCCTTTCATGGTGATGGTGATAGGGACGAAAGAGGATATCTTTCTGGCTTGGTTGTTGGTTCCATCAGCATTTTGTGTGTTTATGGGTTTTTTCAATGATTTGGTGGAGATTTGGTGTTTCAGAACAAGGGCTAGGTTGATGAAGCATCCAGTTGCTCCACTATCAATTAGGGCTTTCGTTTCAACGACTTTTGCTCGAGTAGAGATGAGGACAGGAATGCGAATAGATTGCACACGAGAGTTTGTTATAAATACAGGAGCAAGAAATTGGGAAGATGGCATTGAATTCTCTTCCCTTCTTAAAAATCCTCAATAGAAACAGCTGCTACAGTCTGGTCCTCCTCTTCTTCTTCTTCTGCGAAGCACGTTTGGAGAACCTTGAGGATCTCTTCCTTTGGAACATTTTGTTGGGTGAGGACGTTTAAGTATTCCTTCATTGAGTCCTCTGGTTCGACTGGTTTTGATTCAGTGGGGATGGCCCTGACTCTTTGTGGGCTTCTAGGGGGTCTAGGTGGTGGAGAGGAGGTTGATCCTTCCTTTTTGTGGTCTCTGGCCATATGCCCTGTTTTGCCACACATGAAACATTTTCCTTTTTTCATGTATTCAGCTCTATCTGTGGGGGAGAGACGAATGCAGTCTACGTCCATGGCATTTGGGTCTCGGGTGGATTTGGAGTGGGAGGAGTGATTGGGGAAATACTTTTTCCCTTGAAAGAGGGCGTTGACTCGTTTGATATGATTATGGAAGAGGTTGGACTTCTCTATCCATTCTTTCAGGGTGGTGGGTTCTTTTTCGCAAGACAGGACTTTGACTACGATTTGTCTATCCATCCCATTGATGAGCCATTCAATGAGGGCTCTATCATCCTTGATCTGGGAGCGAGTGGCAAGGAGTTGGAATTGGGAAATGAACTTTTCGAATCCGTCATCCTGTTGGGTTCTTCTTTGTTTTAAGTAGAGAGGTCAGCTCGTGCTTTTGCGCTGGGATCGTAAGGGGTAAACGCATCTTGAAAGGCTTTTTCGAACTTTTCCCATGTAAGTTCTTTGTTTACTTCCTCTTTGCTGCCCATCTCTGCGATCTTAAGGTACCATCCTTCAGAGAAGTCTTTTCCTTGCCCTTTGCTCATTTTATTCAGGGCAGTAAGGATCTGTGCAGATTCGGAATAGGGTTTTCCATTCATGAGAAAGTATGCTCCCATGGAAAGAATCTATCGGGAGGCGTCCTCAGGGTTTCCGGAGAAGTCTTTAGGGAGACCTGCCCTGAGTTCTATAAGTTTTTCTGACATATCTTCTTCTTCTGATTTGGATTCTTTTTCCGAGTCTGTTGGAAAAAGGGGACTATTGGGACGATGAGGGAGTACAGGTGGTTCTGGTTCAGGTTCTGGGGAATCGATGGGTATGGGTTCTGCTGTTGTTCTGAGCAATGACTCAGCTACAGGAACTAGTTCGTAACCAGTGATCTGATTCTGGAGACCTCAGATAGCTCTTCTGACAAATCCTTCTGGAGGTGGTTCTTCTCCGTAATGGGGTTCTTCTTCCTCTTCTTCTAAGGAGACTGATGGTGCTCTTAATGGGCAATGTCGGGGGGTTAATGCTGGGTTGGCTGAGAAGAAAGATCCTGCGATCCGTCTAGGATTCCTTCTGTCTGAAATGATGGGCGGCTTTACTTCATGATGGAAGAAGTGGTAAGAAAGCTAGTTCTTTTGTTACGCTAAAGCGTAGACTCTAGCTATAGCGACCACTCAACAGTAGGTCGATCGACTGAGTATGTTGGGTTGACTGCTTCTAAGAAGTCACGACGCTGGGGCACTATTCCCAGTTGTCTGAGACAGTGATTGAAGGAGAGAGAGACTTAGTGGGGCAGAGTTCCCACTTAAGGATCGAGGTGAGGCTAGAATCTCGCTGGTATTGTGTAGAACTAGCTTGGAGTTTACATGAAAAGAGTCGGCCTACTTATAGTCCATGGACATGGATGGCTATGTGGGAATGGGAACTACAAGTATCATCAAAGAAGAGGGATGATACAAGGAGATAAGGTCTGAATAGAAGATGGCAACGGTGAGAGAAAAGTATAAGGTGAAAGATAAGAAGTGCTACCGATGGGAAAATATGGTAAGACTATGGAAAGATAATGAATAGGTAGCGAGGTGTCCGAGGAGCTGATTAAAGTTTGAAATAGCGTACGCTATTGTAAGTGTGCGCCTATGGGAATAGCTCAGTCTGTTTGTAATAATGAAAGAAAGAGAGGCTAAGCGAAGAAAAAGAAAAAGATCGTAACAGGTGATCACTCAGGGGACAGCATTGTCATGGCTAGCAATACTTCGTACATGTACACACTACTCAATTCTCTCTGTCATCACACTCAATAGTGTGATTACATATAATATCATCAATGGTAGTATATGTCAGCTTCATAACCTCAGCCTCCTGTATTTAAGTCATAGATACTGAGGACTTACTCTTCAGTTTGAATATTAATTCTGAGACACCTCCTTCTCTAATTCTAACCCTATTGTGCATCTCCTATCATATCTCTGACCTGGTGTATCTCTGACACTCCTTATGCACCTTATCAGACTTGTTGTCCAACATCACATCTTGCTCATCTGACTACAACCCTCTGAAATATGAGGACAAGGGAGTACAAGAGTGTAACACATAAGTTGAAGATACAGTCCTCACCCCCTTCAATCAACTCTAATCTATCTCTATCTGCTTTCCTGCACTGCTCCACTTTCCCATACTCTGCCTGACCTATATCTAGTCAGAGTTAGCTTACTGGAGGAACCAGTCTTGACAATAATTGTTGTATCCACCTAGACAAAGAAGTTCAAATATTGGTTGAAGGCATATATTGTAAGTCAAAATATATAGCAGTACATTTTTACTGATCAGTTTAGTATGTAGACTCATCTACTTGCTGCCTTACTTCACCAACTACAATCCCATCAAACAAGTGTTTTCTACCATCAAATCATATAGTGACTCCATAAACTGTTATAATGTTTGGTAGTTTTGGATTAATTGACTTGTAATGAGTGACACATTGACAAACTAAAGAAAGCCAAGTACTTCACTAAATTTGATGTCCAATGGGGATACAATAATATTCACATCAAGCCAGAAGACTAGGGGAAAGCTGTCTTCATCACCTCTTTTAGACTATATGAACCCACTGTCATGTTCTTTGGACAGTGTAACTCCCCTTCCACATTTCAGACATATATGAATAATGCCTTCAAAGATCTCATTACTGAAGGATGGCTTGTTATCTATATGGACAATGTCCTAATCTACTCTGAAAACTTTGAAGAACACCAAGAACACACCAGGAAGGTACTATAGTAATTTAGGGAAGAGAAATTGCACCTCAAACTCTCAAAATGTCTATTCAATGCAAATGAAGTTGAATATTTGGAAATGATCATCAGACCTGGCAAGATTGTCATGGCTCCTGTTAAACTAAATGCAATTGCAGAATGGAAACCCTCCTCCTCCATTAAAGGAGTTCACTCATTCCTAGGTTTCTGTAACTTCTACCAAAGATTTATCCCCTCCTTCTCTAATCTTGCTTGTCTGCTACTTAATCTCACCAAGAAGACTTCAACCTGGATTTGGTTATCACCTCATCAGAAGTCCATTGAAACTCTGTAAGATTCTTTCCTTTCTATACTGGTCCTACAGATGCCTGATACCTCAAAACCATTCTTTGTTATGACATACACTTCTCTTCTTGCCTCAGGAAGGGTCCTAATGCAAATAGATACTACAGAAGCTCTCCATCCCTGTGCAATACCTCTCTCAGACCTTTGGGTCTGTAGAATGAAACTATGATATCTATGATAGGGAACTCTTTGCTGTCATTCAAGCCTTACATGTCTGAAGGCAATACCTCTTTGGAACAGAACATTCAGTGACTGTACTCACAGATCACAAAAATCTGATCTATTTCCAAGAACCCAGGAAGCTGTCTAGGCGATGGGCCAGATGGCTCCCCTTCCTACAAGACTTCAATCTGTAGTTCAAACACCTCCCTGGATCCTAAATGGGACCAACTGATGCTCTAAGTCATATCTCTAATGTTGACACCAGTGATGACAACATTTCCACTCTCCTCCTAGATCAATTCTTTGTCAATCTGACCAATGCTGCCCTGGCTGACAAAATCTTGTCATCAACCCCCCATGACTCACTTGTAAAGAAAGCACTGGATGTCCTTGCCTCAGATTCCTCCCTATTCTCTAGAGCCAAGAGCCAATAAAGATGACTGGACTTATCTTGACAACTGTCTATACTTCAAGGGCACTTGTATGTTCCAGAATCTGCTCACAAGGAGTTGATTTCTCATGCCCATGACTCCCCCCTCTGCTGAACATAGAGGACACTTTAGGACCATTAATCATCTCCAGCAGGATTACTGGTGGCCTGGTTTGACAACACAGATCAAAAACTACATTAAAGAGTGTGTAACTTACCAGGCCAACAAGCCCAATACATATCCAATCCTACCTCCTCTCCATCCAATCTCATTGTAGTACACTCATCCTTTTCAGCAGGTCTCTGTTGACTTGGTCACCAACTTACCTCCCTCTGAAGGTTTCAACTCTCTTATGGTCATGGTCAACTATGGCCTTACTAAGGGGATAATTCTCCTTCTCTGTCTAAAAACCATCAATATAAAGGGAGTTGCTCAACTCTTCTATGATCATATATTCAAACACTTCAGATTACATGACAAATGTATCTCCAACAGAGGACTCCAGTTCAACTCTATATTTGCCAGAGAACTAGGACGACTCCTTAACTATGAAGTTGCCCTTTCCATGTCTTATCACCTTCAGACTGATGGAGAAACTAAATGAGTAAATTAGGAAGCTGAAACCTTCCTGAGAATATTCTGTGATGGAAACCCACATAAATGGTCCAAACTACTTCCCATCACTGAATTCTGCCATAATTCCATAGTACATTCTACCACCTAACAAACCCCATTCACTCTCATGATGGATTATCAACCCTGTTCCTACCCGAAAATTAGCAAAACCTTTGTCCCCGTACTACAGTCTTGACTCTCCTTCCTAGAACATTTCAGAGAAGAAGCCCTAGAAGCCTATAAAAAGGCCAGGAGGCTTGTGAGAGAATGAATCACCTCCAATCTTAAACTATAGAAAGTTGGAGATAATGTATGGGTGGAAGGCCAAAATCTCACACTCCACCTCCCATCATAAAAACTGTCACCTAAGCAACATGGATCCTTCGAAATCACACAGGTCTTGTCTCCCATCACTTACTGACTAAAGATCCCTTCCACTTGGACAATTTGGAATATATTCCATGCTTCCAACCTCTCTTCCTACACTGAAACAGCCAATCATTGCCCTAACCACTCCTTACCTCCCTCTATCACCATCAAGGGATAGAAACAATACAAGATCCATTTACTTCTTGTACATAAAGGCCCTGAAACCAAACAGAAGTTCCTTGTTTGGTGGGAAGGGTACTCAAGGGCAGATTCAATATGAGAACCAGAAGTGAACATTGCTAAGGATGTACCAGAAATACTTGCAGAATATAAAGAGAAGTTCCCAGACATTTTCATCTCCTTCACCCCCACTAAACCTTCTCACTCCCACTGTCAAAAAGACCCCTTACAAAATGCAGTCCCATACTGAACACACATCCAACCAACACATCAACACTGCTCCCCTCCTTCTCATTCAGTCAACCCACCTTCTCTAATATGTCAAACAGATCCTAATTGCCTCTCTTTTAGAAGACTCTATTGTTGCTTTGAGGCTGGAATGCCTTGAAGAATTCACCAACAATACTCCCCTCATCTTTGTCTCTCAAGTCTACTATTCTTATATCACCTTCAGAACATTCCATGGGTGTGTGGAACCATTGCTTGCTAGAGATCTCCAATCTGTCGCTATGGGACACTTTATGATCCATCTTTAGGCCTTCATTTTAGACCTTCTGGAACAAGTAGGAATTCTAGAGGCAGTAAGCTGTCTCTCTTTTGACTCCATTGCCCACATTCTACAACTTGTCCTCCTCTCACACTCTATGGACAAAAGACTCTGGTATTTTCACAGTGACTTCCAGCCTATCAGTACCCCTCCAAGAATACCCTCACTTCCTATTGAACCTTTGCCACTACCTGCTCCTCCCAGATGCTCCACAACATCTTCTCAACCCTCTTTTTCAAGGTCACCTATCAATACAACATCAATAACCTCTACCTGAGCCTCAAAGTGATCCTCTTACCAGAAGACCATCATTGGGGGACCATATGGCCTACCCACATTAGTAAGGGAAAGAAAACTGTCTCCAAAAAGCATTGAACCCACCAAGGACATCATTCCTTCTCCTCTTTCTCCAACCATAGCACTTTCTTACTATTCCACCCCTCCTGACAAGCAAGAGGCCTTCTTCACCCAGCTACCCCCAGACAATATCTTCTAGGAAGTCCAAGGAGTTGGTCAGCTTTCCCACTCTACACAGGTACCACCTCCCCCTCTTGCTCCTCCCTTGCATGCCTCTAGTTGCTTTACTTGCAGAAGCACTAACCATTGGAGGAAGGACTGTCCCTAGTATATCTGTATCTACTGCCAGACTACTGCCCCAGGTTACACTCAAGGAGAATGCTGGGATTGCCCTTGCATTTGTACCTGATTCTCTTCTCATCCCCTTCAAGACTGTTCTTACTAGGATGTGGATGATATTGAAACTAGTACCAAGTTCTTTGTTGATGAGACAGAAGAGAACATGACTGGGTCCTCTTATAGGAGGTATAGAGATTTGTAAGTCAGGTGAGGTTCACTTGAAATTTAATATTGGGGTAATGTTATGATCTATAAATTGACAGAACTCTTCCCATAGGTACATATACAGTAGTGTGCATTATTTTAAACTTTAACTTCTTCTTCTCAGGCCCAATGCTACCTAATCAGTAACTTTCCATAGTCTTACCCTATTTTCCTAAGAGATCGCTGTCTTATCAATTCTCTTATACTTTCTTCTCACATTTTCTATGTCTTGTCTCTTATACTTTTCTCTCATCATTTCCATCTTTCAATGGACCTTATCTCCTCGAATCATCTTTCTTCCTTGATGATGCTCATAGTTCCAACTCTCACATAATCACTTGTATGGACTATAAGTAGGCCAGCCTCTTCATGTATTCCTTAAGCTAGTTCTTTGCAATTCAAGCATAGATTCTAGTCATTCACATCCTTAAGTGGGAATCCTGTCCCACTAAGTCTTTTCCTCCTTTGTCACCATCCTCAACAACTGGAAATAGTGCTCCAGCATTGTGACTCATTCTATAACTCAGTCAGTTGACCTACTGTTGAGTGGTCACTACAAGCTAGGATCTATGCTCCAGTGTAACAGTATCATTCTACAAAATTTCTCCTCAATAGTTTAATCCATTGTAAAGATATTTGTAAATCCTTACACTCTAGTTTTGAATAGACTTAGTAGCTCTTTAGCTAGTTTATGAGCAAAAATCATATAGTACTGGTTTCAATCAGGTGACTGTATAGACACATCACATGATTTTATCACATAATCTAGGGAATCACATGACCCTTGTTTTACTTAGAGTGCTACCAACATAGTTACTCAGATATGGCATTGATCTAGAATATTCCAAGACATTCCCACAGATTCCAGAAAGAGAATAAGGTCACATTAAACTCTAAGAGCCAGTTTAGTAGCTCTAGTAAAGTTGTTTGTACTAGCTATTAGCTCAGCAAAACTGAGCCATAGCAAAGCTGTACACTCCCCTGCAACCCCCTACTGTTCCATAGCCAAAGATTCAGAGTGCCAAAAATTCATCTTTCCTTGTTACACTCAACATACACACACCTCCTAGCACCAATATCAAACCTCTTCCATCACATATTTGTGCCTACTTTTGTCATTTCCTTCTAGGTTTTGCCTGCTTTGTTGTCCTCTGTGGCTTCAAGATTGTTGACATCATGTCTCAGTCCCAGCAAAGAAAATGAGTCACTACTTGGACTGCTGAGGAGGTCTATAAACTCCTTGATTTCCTCATTAAAAATTAATCAAAGCTTATAGACACCTCAAGCTTCCAAGGAAACACTTTCACTGCAGCTTCAGAGTATATTGGTATAGATAAGCATATGCAAGCAGTAACAATGAAGTGGACTTCAATAGGTTGTTTCATGGATTATCTTGATATACATTAGGACTCAAAACTGACAGCTGAAAAGAATATATAACAGTATCAAATCATACTGCAATAGCTCAGGATGTTATGGGGATGATATTAATGGGGCAAACATTGTGTTGCTCTCAGAAATTGCTACATGGGACACATTCATCACTATGTTGTCTGGGAAGGACATGACTCAATTTTGCAACAATGGATGGGTCTTTTATAGTAAAATATAGCAGATATGTCCACAAAGTGGAGGTTCAGGGGCCCATAAGTACCATGCCATGGAAAACCTGTTCAGTCAAGATCTAAGTGATCTCAAGCCCACACCATCCTCTTTGTCCACCAGGCTTGACTCCAGTTCAATGCATCAGTTCAAGGATTTATCCTCAACCAGTCCTATTGACCCTATCCCCAGTACCCAGTGTCCCAGTTATCTTCATCCATTGTATTCAGTACAAGTGTCTCCTCCCACTATCCCTTTTTTTCTATGGACAGTCCTACCAATCCAGTATCCAGTTCAATGCACACTCAACCAAACTCAGATTTCTCATTAAATATCTATCAGCTTGCCAATGGCATCACATTGATTTGACCTACTGCCCAGATGGCAGCCATTTAAAATATTGTTTTGAGATTACAGTCTATCACATCATCATAGTCCCCCTCCAGCCCAATGCACTCATTTGCTAGAATGTCCACCATTAGTCAACAATCTTTTGCCAGCATCTCTAGCATCTCTGGTCAACCATCCTCCTTCACCAATCTCACAAGCATCTCCCTAACCTCCCAACCTCCCCAACCCAAGGTACACACTCATGTTGCCAGGCCAGAACCTATATGGAGTGGTTCCCCTCATACCTCATCTCATGGTAGGGTTTTCTCCTTGTACTTGTCTCCACTCTCTACTACTCATGTATTGAAGCAGAGCTGGCAATCAATGACTGTAGAATCCAACACCAATAATGCTTCTACTCTTGTGAGTATGAGTGGTACAATCCACCACATCAGTGATGTCATCAAAACTACCCTGACATTACCCTCTGATGAGGTCACACCAGTCAATGGACCTGCTCCAGCTGGATTTGAACAGTTCAACAACTATCTTGTTTGTATGGTAAACAATAATAATTAAGATCTCATACTTCCAATTGAAGTTCATTCTTGCCTGTCAATGACAATTATGGGAGATGAGCTACTTCAGAAAGTATATGCAACTACAGCTGACCCCAAGGTTCACTAGGTTCACAAATATGGATGGAATGACAGTTGAGACAAAATCTAGTCACTGGTGCAAAATTTGCAAGTGAGTTGATTGGCCTGACAGTTAGAATAGATGTGACTCATCAAAGTCAAATAGAGATAATACAATGTTTGTTGCAAAACATGGAAAACACAAGGTATTCTATCTAGGAAGTAATTTGTTGTGTTGTCAGCATATCTACTCTCACTACAAGGTGTACTGGAAGTAATGTGAGGAGCTGAAGATTAATGTAAATCAATACACAGTCTTTTGAGAGCTTGTGAAAGCATAGGAAGTATTAAAGAGGGATGGGAAACAAAGAACATTGGATGGTCAGTTTTCAGTCACCCCAAGCAAACAAACATTCTCCAGAGAGGATGTTTTGTAAATTGTGGTAGAGTTTGTGGTCTGTGATGACCAGGTGTGTACTAAGTAAGGCTTGGGAATGTATCTACTAACAGTGTATCCACTTAGTCAATTTCTGTGACAAACAAGGCCATGTTTAGAAACTGTCTTGTTGTCATATGACCTGCAACCACAAGAGCTGACCTACCCTCATCTCATGATGTTTCAACATTCATTCACAACATGTTCATCAAATTTCTACAGCATCTGAAGATGGATCTTCAGATACAGTATGTCCTGTCCTCTCTCTTCAAATATACATAGAGCTAAAACTTTCTAAATCAGTAGTCTGATGCTGTCAGCCAAATTTCAACAACCACTGACTTATGGTCTATGGACCAAACAAAGGCAGTATTTCTTGGCATCACTGCACACTGGATGAGGTCAAGAAAACATGGAAACTATACTCTCAAGTAATCATATTTTTGGGGAATTTTAAGTGCTCATGCCAATTACAATCTCAAATGATAGTTTGTATCACTATACCAGCATACTGAGATCATCAATGCAGGTTCAAGCAAGGTGCATTATTATAGTTGCCATAGTTGCTGTTGGGTACTTGTGTCTAACACCTCATAGCTTTTTTATATCACAGTCAACAACACTACAAACACCTATACAAGATGTGACACTATTGAAAGTCTTCTCCATAAGTAGAATGTATTCTCATTCAACCCTTTGCAACACTACCTGTCCTGTCTCATGCATGTTCTCAATTTGGTCATCATTGATGTCATGTCAGTGATCACAAAGATTGTGGGTGTGGAAACTACAACCATCAAATAGGAATTTGATCCAGTACTTGCCAGAAATTGAGTACTAGATGACTCCCTCAATGTTGTTGCTGTAGTACATACCCTTGTTAATAAGATATATATGTCAATCATGAGGAGAAAAAATATTTCGTTTTGAACAGTCAATATAGATCCAGTGTTCTAGATAGTGCATTGAATATTTCCAGACTTTGCAAGTCAAATGTGACATCAATCCCCTACTTGTTATTCTCTTACATAGCAAAATATAATGGGAAATGGCAGAAGGAATACTTGGGTGTTCACTTGAGCTCCATCAGATATATTGTTGATATTAGGAGAACTGCTGTTGAACAAGCTGACATTCTTGTGTTCTTATAGCCTATCAAACTGATGAGCTTTTTGGCTAAATAACTACTATTCATTAAAATGGGAAGGTTGTCAAGCATATGCTGTGGAGTTCCTTTGCAATTGAACCTGCTGACTAGGAGCATGTCTATGATATGCATGTAATCATTTTGGTTTGATGGCAACTGTCCTACATATGCTATTACTAATGAATATTATTTTGCTAGGATGCCAATGACATCCAACAATACTTCTCAGATGAAAAACAGCCAATGCTATGGTAGACAATCTCTGCTCTTGAGAAAGTTCAGACTGCCAGAGAGAACAAGTTGGAGAATCCAAAGTATATACTTTATAAGAAAACAATTGATAGTAGCATACACAAAATTGGCAAATATTACAACTGATTGGATAACAAACCAGCCTACATTCTGACACTTGATGTGTAAATCTTTTTATTCAGTATCCTATTAATGTTGTGTGATACAGTTCTACACCTCTACTATAAACTAGACTATATTATAATAGTATGAGGTGGTTCTGAAGAGCAAGAGAAGGAGATTGTGAGTGGCAATTGTAATGTCAAGAACTGGCAGGAGGAAGCATTGAAATTTGTTAAGGTAACAACACAAGAGTATTGGAAAGGGTTCCAAGCTTCCTATAAGACTATAGATAAGACTGTTGTCTCATCATCAGGAGTCAAGAATCCAATTCTAGTGGAGACACTAAAGTCAGAATATGACTATCATTGCCAGCTGTTTTTTGAACAAGCAAGTCACAAAAACAGTCTAGGGTGGTCTGCTGAGCTCCACCATTACCTTGAGGATTTCTCAACTAATGTGTCAAAAGACATGGATGTTGTAGAATTGTGGGCAGTAAATATATTAGTTGTTTTTCTGTCATTGAAATAGCTAATGTCTCTAACATGATAAAGACACATTGCTTTACCTATCCAACCCTTGCCAAGATTGCCAGGATATGTGCTATTCCAGCATCATCTGTTCTATGTGAACACTTATTTTCAGCTGGTGCTGAAATTACAACTGACTGATGTTCTCACCTTGGTTCCAAAACCTTTAAAGAGCTCCAAGTCATGAAGTATGTATGGCAGAACTCTATTGTCAACCATGCTGCCATTAATTCTCAGCACATAGAAGAAGTCTATATGAATGATTTTAAAGAGCTTTATGAGATGGACAAGTAACTGCTGGAGCAGGACAGGATTGATACAGTGGAGGAAGTTATGATAGTCTAGTCATACTTGTATACTTTGTGTCACAATGGTCTTTGAATAGACTGCTCATAACTGGTTTATGTATGGTCCTTGATATAATATAGACACAGACAACTGAGACTGAATCAATGACAGCTGATGGCAACTAAAACCAATCTTTGGTTGCCTTCAGTTGTGGTCCAGTCTAGTTCTTGGTCTTTTACTAGTCCTAGGACCTGACTTTCAAACACTACTTACAAATGTCATTAGAGAAGTTTCACAGAACTGAAATAAAGTACTTGCTGTTTCCATGGTAGGTGACAAAAGTATTACATCATCTTCACTAACAACTATGACTGTGGCCATAGAACTGCAATAAGCACCAGCCAGAACCTTGACCTTGTCCCCATGTTTGGAAACTTGCTAAACATCTGATGTCAACACTTTGTATTGGATGAAAGAGTGGTCAGGATCACATGGCCACATGATGACTAAAGACTGTTTGTGATTAACAGATACTATGTCTCCAAGCTCAATATGAATACAAATATCTGTCTTTCAGAATTTAGCAGTAAAAGACAAGTATAAAAGTTTGATAAGGTGAGAGTCAATTCTAGCTTCTGTATACCCAGCAATATGATCAGGGTGTGGTATTTATTGAAGTATTACACTTTTTATATTCTGTTGTTGATTAATGGTCTAGACTTTCCATTCTTATCTACAGTTTAGGTCTGTTCCAGACAGCTCTATATGAGATAACAAGTCCAGAATGTTCCACATGATGTCATAATCAAGACTTATGACATCTTTAGATAGCTAAATCTTCAGATCCTATCTTTCTTCCAATTTGATTCTATATTTGTATTTATTCAATAGCAATAGTTACTCTAATCATTTGATAGAGTTCAAGCTCCTATTGAACCTTATTCATGTATATATATAAGGAAGGACTCTTTCATGTCTCTTTCTTTAAACAATTCATATCTTCAACTAGCTTCTTTCAGTTATTTGTTTCACCCTAGCTCTAGTAACTATCTTACTCACTTCAAACACTCATCAAGTCTTTTTAACTCCAACTCCTATCCCTCAAGTGAGTATCTCCCACTTGAGCTCATACCATCTACAACACACATCTAGCTGGCTTCACATATGACATGCATGAGTGATCACTCTCTTCTCATGAGTTCTTTTCATCTTCTTTGTCTTTCTTCTCCTCAGCAGCAATATCAAGGAATATTGATGTAGTCCTCCAACATTTAGCTGGATGCTAACAAGTCTGCAATGCTCATTTTGAGCTAGAAAAAGAAATGAAGGAATGATTTGATACCTCTAAAATGAGATTTGTAGGGGATATAGAACAATGCATGGCTAGAAAAGAGAGGCCCAGAGCCCCCATTGCATCTTCCATGACCTGAATGGGGTGTGGTTTGAACAATGATACACTAGTGTGTCACTAGGAGGACAAAGTCACTGTTATCTTCTATGGAGAGGGATGCTTTGAAAACAGCATCAAACACTTGTTTTCATTCTTTGTATATAAATCTATTTTCAAAACCTTATACCATTGAGACAAATTCAGGAAACTATAGATTCATACCTCTCAATCCCACAATATCATCCACAGAGAAAGATCTTGGCACAAAGACAATGTATCTTTTGCTTTAAATACTGAGTGAATGATTAAGAGACAGTGGGAATGAGACATACCTTTGGATACAGTATAAATGCTGACTCTAATGATGTGCTGTGATTGGAAGTTGTGCCTGAGCTGGAAGACATATCTAAGGCTGAGGGTCACTATAACTGGACATTAAGTAAGTAATGTAGGCAGTTGCCTACCTTCTGGTAAATCCTTGTGTTGCTGGAGCAGAGACTTGATCTCCTGAAGGTCATCTAGACCTTTGTGGATGATAATGTCAACAAGGTTAGCTGAGGTGTTTGAGTCATATGTAGTTGGGAGAGTTGGCAAACTCATCATCAAGGTGATAGAACATACTCTGTAAAGAGAGCTCCTTTTGTGCAAACTACTCAAGAATGTTGAGAGCAGAGGGCAGGAACATATTGGGAAAGATTTTGAAGGGGTGAGACATAGCAGGCTTGAGAGATGCAAGTGATGAATAGTGTTTTAAAGTCTAGGTGTAGGACTGTAAAAAAACTGGAGACTGAACAAGATCAACATTGATTGCAACTGGACTATGGTTGCTAGTTGCCAGAGTTGGTGAGGTGGTCTGGTTGCAGTTGTCTTGTATTTCAGACAAGTAAAAGGCTAGTTAAAGACCAGTTACAACCAGTTGCATATGGGACCAGTTGCCATATTCAGATAGATGGCTATCACACATTCCAGGGACCTCCTGAAATGTGCAATACTTAATTTTTATAATAATTTATCATATTTATCTGAAAAAATAGTGAAATAATGAGTTTTTTGTACATTTTTAAGTCAAAATCAGTTGTTTTTTTAATAGAAGAATTGAGAATTCACACACTCTCATATTGTACATGTCAGTGACCCCCTGAAATACATGATATCATTGTATTTTTCTGACAAAGATGATGAAATAATATCTTTTTTGTATGTTTTTGAGTCAAAATTGATTGTTGTTTTAATAGGAGCATTGAATATTTATACACCCTCATATCACACATTTCAGAGACCCCCTGAATTGTGTGATAGGGCATAGTTAATTTAAAATACATTGTCAATAGCCTATAAAAAAACTGATTGTAGCTAGTCTAGTTATGTATCTATGATGTGGAAACTAAAACTGGTCTTGATTGGTTTCAGTCTGGTTACCTCAGATTTTGAATTGTAAAAGAATAGTTATAGTCTAGTTGTCTCCATAATCAAGCCAAAACCTAGACCAGACTAGACTTTTAAATACTAGTGATGAATATGTAGAAGTAAATTTGAAGAATAATATTGAAGGGCAGGAAAAGTGTTGTTAATACTCATAGGCAAGTATTTATTGTGAATTGAGGCATGTGAAAGTGAATATTGAACAATCGTCAGAGATAAATTGATCCATTCACTTCAAAGTGTATTGTTTGATATGATATAGATAGTCCTGTGAAACTAGATTGATACATGAACTAAGTATGAAGATATGGCTACAAAATTAAATGTATGCTCAGAAATGAATGAGGACACATGATCATAACTAGTTAGTGAGAAATTAATGGCTATGCTATACTAATTATACATTGTGAAAGCCTTCTACTACTACTATGGGATGGTGGTTAAGGGAGAAGGAGAGAAAGTGTTGCCAACACTTGTGCACAGATACATATTATCAATTGAACTTTGTCTTGCAACCCCAAGTGGTCATGGCATGTGATGTGAGGTTGTCACATGTGCTGTTCAGTGTCACCTAGACTGAGTTTGATGCACAATGAGTACTCATACACAAGTGTCGGTAACACTTTTCCTCCTTCTCTCTCAACCACCACCTCATTATAGTAGCAGTATTGCCACATAGCAAAGTATTACATAGAAATAGATTATTCTTCTGTATCACATGTAGATTACAGCAAAACAATGCATGAGTGGAATGAACTGGCTCTATGTACATAGAACAAAAAAAAACAACTTCCTATGGCTCATTTTGTTACCAGGACCTTTGGCTCATCAGTACCATGGATATTGTATAGATCTTTGCATATGTCTATTATTATGTGATCACTCATTACATTTATACATACAACACTTCCAGTATATCTCTTTGTACAATGCTTCACCTATCTATGATTATTTCATATTTGTGGTACATTGTTTCCAGACTCATATTCCTAGAATTTCTACCACTTGGTCTCTCATTTGAGAAGAGGTTGCTGACAGGTGGTTAAAGATTGCTGACTAACTCCACCTGTGGTGAGTGTAGACTATTGACTGGCTATGGTGTCTGAGTGACTTCATAGGATTGCCTGTACAGACACCAGAGCTCATATGTCTGAGATGTCATGTAACTTGTATTCTCTCAATATACATGTGGGTGCTAACATACAACAGACACTTTACTTCTTAGGATAATGAATACACACCAATTCTTGAATGGTAAAGGCTACAAGTAACCTGATACTCAGTAGCTGTTTCAAGACTAGAATCACTCACCAGAGGAGATATCTAATAATAGCTCTCAATGTTTGTCTCTGGCATTATTATATATCATTTCTCTTTTTCTATACAGAGATCTTTGTATTGCCATCATTGTTACAATATGTAGATGATGCTGCCATAATAAGATGAAAATATTTCTTTTTCCCAATTCAAACATTCTAAAAGATTTGACATAATTGTATCTAGAGCTGAATGGTATTACATTTGAGTAGAACATAGACTCAGACTGCAAGGTTGTTGTCTATAGCTGTAGGAGTGTCAGTCATTTGATGACAATAAGGATTAGTCAAGAGTCTATTGCTCAAGACAGAGGTTTCTTAGGTCTAATGCTGTGTTGGAACAACTACCTCTGGTCTAGTGCCTTTGGTAGGGTCAAGGGTTTGTCCTAGAGATGATGTGGACTTCTGCTTGGAGAGTGGTGGATCAAGGGTTTTAAAAAGAGAGGTCTTGCTAACTTCAAGCCTCAAGTGGGTTTTAAGGAGTAAAGGAGAGGATCAAAGGTCGCTAGTATTTGAAGGGAAATACTGTGTAAGACTAGCTTGGGAAATACATGGTGATGTATCAATGGTTTATATAGAAGAAAAGTAGTTAAGGGCTGGTGTGAGAATGATGAGTAATATGGAGAGATAAGTGTAAGTAAAGGTGGGTCATTGGGTCAAAGAATGTAAGCAAGAATGAGTAAGCAGGCCAATGATGAGATAAGCAAAAGAAAAGAAAAAAAAAGGCCTAAGTAGGACTTGAACCTATAATTAGGACTTGGTACAGTCAAATTGTAACAAATAGAACACAGTGTACACCACTGCTCATGGAGTCCTAATCAGTGTTCTAGAAGGTGATTTTACTGCACTTGGGACAGCAATCAATCAAGCATGTATTTGTGTTGAGCTCACATACACCAGATCAGAAAATATGCAAACATAGGCCACTTATCTCTTTGTACAACTTGACCTGGAGTCTGGATGATGAGTTAGTGATAATAAATACAATCACTTCAAAGAGGTCACAACTCTTGTCAAGTATTAACAGATATTGAGTGGGCTTGAGTGACTGGTCGTCATGTGCCTTTTTAGTGTTGCTATGGCCAGCTCAGCTTGACTTTTGCTGGCTTTTTGTGTGACTCAGATAAGGTTGATTTAGTTAGTTGCTATAGCTAATCTCAAGCTGATAAATAAATATTGATCATTGTTTGAGCTGACTAAAGCCAACTTCTGATTGGCCTAAGCCAGTTCTTGACATGCAGCTAGGTCATTAATTTATAGCTAAAGGCAGCATTTTATTAGAAAATGATGAGATATATTTATCTACATAATATAATCTAGTATAACAAGAGTGAGAGGGGAGTGTAAGTGTGAGCACCCATATATCAACACAAATGAGACCATGACAATACACCTCATCTGTATTCACCTATGAGTATGAGAGCAAAGTAATGATGAGGGCACACTGGCATCATTGTTACATCAGGTGGGTGAGGACAAGAGATGTAACATCACAATGTATATAGTTGTATATGTTGTAATGTCACTTCACTGACCCTACCTGAGGATGAGGGCGACAACAACAGCATGTGAGTGAGGAAGCAAGGATGAGAGAGAGAATGAGAGATGTGATAAATGTATACAATTGCAAACATTGTGCTATCACTTCACCTTCTCTACCTGAGGACAATGGTGATGGTGTGTGAGTGTGAGTGTGAGTGATGATAATGGCATGTGGGTAAGGGAGCAAGGACAAGGGAGATAATAGGGATGGGTGTGGAGATGGTAAGGCAAGAGCAATGATGAGGATAGTTTAAGGATGAGAGAAGGGGGTGAGGGCAATAGTAAGGGGGCACAACAGTGAGGATGATGTTGTTCTGTCATCCTGTTGTCACCATTTTGACATTATCCTGTCACTGTGGTTATCTTGTCAGACATGTAAGGACAAGAGAGGG
>JBBPLB010000036.1:21105-32410 GCA_038089595.1 Bothia castanella
CCTCTTCGTTGTCCTCGCCGTCTTCAGGACAGAGCTCCAAAGGTGGTCGAGTGTAGGTCCAAGCGACACACCTCCACAGAAGAGAGGCAAGAGCACGAACAGAACTCTTCTTGTTGCGCATGGCGAGAGAAAGAAGGGCGGATACAATGCGAGTAAGTCGAACGTCTGTGCAAACCAAAGGACCGAGCAGCACGATTAGAGATGCAAGGACACTCAAGGCCCACACAGGGCCTTGTGCGACGTGTTGGGGATCGACGGTATTGAGCGTCGTTCTGAGTGTTCGAATGATACATGGTTCCGCAACTGGTTTTGCAGGACTCCGGCGAGGAGAGGATACAGCAGATGTGGTCAGGAAGGTAGAAACAATCTTGGATATGCGAGCGTGAATAGACGAGCATGGGAGACTAACGCAGCCCAATACGAATCCTCCGAGTGCATGGCATGCCTGAGTTCGCAAGCCAAGTGTTGGTGCCAACAAGTTTGCTAATATGGATGGTAAAAGTTCGGTGAAGGCGGGGATGAAGGTAGTTGGCTGGTGAAGAGATAAATCATGGATAGCCTGCCGCGACAAATCAGCTGAAAGGTTCATTCTTTGCAATAGATGTATACCTTGAGCCCGTCGCACGCCGACCCCTTCTTACCCTCTTTCCCAAGCTCGCCTTCCATGCCACGCCGCAAAGCAAATGCAATTCGATCACGCGCAGGGAGCAAAACGGTTTCAGGAAGTCGCTGAACTTGTAGTAGCCAAATTGACAGCGCGCACGTTTTTCGTGCATTTGGAGTGGGTAATTCGTCGGCCATTGGGATGGCCAACACGTGTGAGAGCATGTCGCGCAACTGAGTATCTACTGACAGTTAAATGGGTCATTGCAAAGTAATATTGCCAGAACATACCATCGAATATTTGATACAGGGGTGGCAACGTGAATAGAGCGCTAAGGAGTCGTAGAACAGCATGGGTTGTTGTGCAAAGATCTCGGGCAAATTTGATTTGAGAAGCCGACATGCCCTGCTTCTTTTTCTTGGGACTTTGCTTTGGAGAGGGCAACAAAGAAAGCGCCTCTTCGTCCTCGCATTCCCTTTCACAGTCCATGGGAATGTCGTCATCCGGAGCTGGATCAGATTTAGGCTCGACGAAAGCCCTGCCAAGATCACGAGCGACCGCTTCGGTGAACGCGCGTGTATTCTTGCGGAGGGGCTGGAAGAGTGGCCAAGACGCGTCCGCATCCGCCAAGTTGACGACCGTGGCCCGTAACCGGGCATGCAAAACGGAATAGGCCTCGATGAGGTCGCGAAGAGAAGACTCTGGAGAGATTATCTGCTGGACTGGCCTGGAGAGGTAGGTGAGATCGACAAGAGGGTCTTCAGGTTCTGGAGTGATCTCTCGCTGGGCCTCTTCCGGTGGCAGGAGGGAGGGATAGTCACGTTTCTTGAGGATGGACTTGGCTGGCTGCTCTGTGCATGTTCGAGATGGATGAAGCGCAGACGGTGTGGGAGTGTAGGAGAGGATATAGTACTGATTTTGCTGGGCCCATGCAACACGAGAACCAGGAAAGCGGTTCTCCTTGTCGCGGTGATGTGAAGTGGCCGGAGGGGTAAGGAGAGACATGGACGACGAGTTTTGTCGTCGTCGTTGTGGTTCGAGACAAGGACGCGCACAGGCGGGAAAAAGTCGATTTAAAATACTTTGTAAATTATGCAAATTAAACGCGCCAGTTTACGCGTCGCGTTCAATATTTGTACATGGTATCCATCACGTGATCGTCCCTCTCCGGAACTGCAGTCTGCCTCGAACTGCGACGACGACGACAGCCATGTCTGTTTCAGACGCCATGTACAAATACATCCCAGGTCATGGCTGACAACACCCATCATGTTCCCCTCCCGCATCCTCACATCCCTCGCCCTCGCAGCTTCCCTGGCTCATGCAAAGTCTGCGCGTCCCGTTGTGCTCGACGTATGGGTCCCACAGATCACGCACCCCAGAGGTCACACCGTTTGGTATACAGGTAAAAACTACAACGTCACCTGGTATGTCGCTTCGTTCTTACACGCGTACTCGCTCATATCTTGACCTTCACAGGGATGCCAGCGACCCCCCTACCAGTATCACCAACCCTCTCGGCAAGGTTTATCTCGTCAAGGACAACATCATCCTTTTCAGTAGGTCTCGTAGCCAGTTCATTCAACATCCTCGCTGAGCAGACTCCCAGCCTATGAGCTGGCGAGCGGTTTCAATCTTACGGTTGGTCACGTCGAGGTCCAATGTCCCAACGTCGAACCCGCTCATTCATATCAAATCGTCTGTAAGTCACTTGGGCATGACCAACACCGCCGTGGCTGACTTGCTCTCCAAGTGTTTGGCGACTCTGGCAACTTCAGTCCCCCATTCACTATCTCCGACAAGTGAAATCAATAAAGGCTGTCCGCTCACAATGAGCTCACGCTATACCCTGTCCAACACGCCACTGTCGATTTTCTATTACTGTGTTGGCTCGTACCCGTTCGTCCTTTCGATAGCCTTGTATTTTGGATTATTACAATCGGTGGAGGCTTTGTGTGAACCTGTTGAAAATAAATAACTCGCTGCCTTCTATCTTGTAAGTTAACTCTCAGACCGATGGCCCGTCGACCACGTCCTGCGACCCAATCGACGGCTTCACGGCGCGAAAACGTTCAACAGTCAATGGCCCAGGTCGCTAGACAAGCTCGACCGAAAGCCGTCGATTTCATGTCGGAATCAGACGATGCTGAACCTGCGCATACCACCAAAGCGCGTCCTGAAGAAGCTCACGACGAGGAGAGCGACGACGAAGACACCGACGTCGACTCGGACAGAGATGAAGATGACGTGGATACACCACGGGTTGCTCAGTGGATCGATGACGACGAACTCGAGTTGCAAGAACAATCAGACGATGCCTCTTTCAGTCTAGACTCCGAGGTTGACGACGATCACAGTGCAAGTGAAGCAGGGCCATCACGGAGATTGGTGCGCACACATGAATGATATTGCCCTTCTCTTTCGCTGACTATCGCCGAAGCGATCTCTGGAAGACGGTCGGCACATCTGTCACGTCTCGTTGTCTAGGTAAACTGATGGTACAACTGTAGACCTCTCTACGCTGCCTCTCGGTACGCTCCGGAGTGCTCAGCGTTCTCTCGCCCAAGTGCAAGCCTTCAGCGACACCGAGTCGGATTCCGAAGCGCAATCCGGAAGCGATCCCAGCGCATCAGAGGATGACGACGAACCCCCTCGTCCCAAAGGCAATGACAAGACCCCAGACCAACCGTCCAAACCGAAAAACCCCGCCAAACGAACGAACAAGCACGCGTAAGCACCTGGCGCGTTCCTGCCATGCCAGTCTCATCTATCCATTCTACAGCCCTGTCGAAGTAACCTCTAAACGCCCGGTGAGCCGTCGGAGGGTCGTCGTTGACGACAAGCTGCCAGTACGCGTTTCAGATGACCTTTTTCCCTCGATACTCACAAGTGTCAGAAACCCAGAGACCCACGTTTCATGCATGCAGCGGGCCATTACGACCCCTCCAAGTTTAAACAACGATATGACTTTTTATCAGGCGCACGCACTGATGAACTCTCGACCCTCCGTGAACATGTCAAGCGCGCGCGCAAGCTGCTTGCAAACTCCCCCTCGCATTTGAGAGCGGAGCGTGAAGAAGAGGTGACGCGACTCGAACGTGCGATGAAGAGGGCGGAGAGTACCGTCAACCAGGACAATCGGGAACGCGTGGAACTCAAGGCACTGCAGTCCGCCAAGCAGGCAGAAAAGGACAAGAGGAAACAAGGGAAAGCAGAGTGGTGGATGAAACGGTGTAAGCCCAGCATGTTGCCTCGGCTTTATCTGACACTCACATGCTCGATATCTGTTTGAACGCACACAGCTGAGACGAAAAAACTCCTCGCCAAGGCCCGCCTTGATGCCATCAAGGCAGTAGGCGGAAAGCAGGCAGTAAAAAAGGCCGTAGAGAAGAAGCAAAAGAAGATTGCCCAAAAGGAGAAAAAAATGCGACCGTTTGCCCGGACCGAAGGGATTGAAAAAAGACGTCCAGTAGGGTCGGTCGAATCGGGAAGAGGGCCAAAGCGACGCAAGGTCGTCTAAAAATTTTTGTACTCTCAAAGATGCCTGGCGACCATCGCTTATCACACAACTTGATTCGTGAAGCGGTATTATTGACTGCCTATGGTATTGGTTCTGTTGGTTACTGCTACTTCAAATTCTCGATCAGAATGCACCCGTGAGTGAAGACCCAAGATGGAAACAATGAGGGTATAGTAGTGGAAGTGAGTCTAGGAAATAAGACAAGGGACTAAGAAGATGTAATGGCGGATAAGATGTCCTCTTGTTCATACAGCGGCAAGTAAACGCCAAGATGGATGTGCGCCAAGCGGGAAAGTCGCTCTGCGAGTGAGCGTATCTCGTCAGCAAGGGGTTCTATGCCTGAAGCCAAGCTCGAAGGGATGGGAGGCGCGTTTTCAGCAGTCTTGGGGTGAGGGGGTAACGAGTCTCTAGGTGGATAGGTAATGGCGATCACTTGGTTGAAGACTGCGTCGCGAATTCTGTTCTTGAACATCGTGCTGAGCGCCGAGTTGGGTCGTACGTGTGTTTCAGACCATCGCTCGGCAAGCTTCAGCACACGTTCATCGGGAGCGTTGACATGTGGTATGTGACCGTCTGCTGACGAAAGTGGGTGACTTGATGAACCAATTTGCGCCTCTTTGGCTCGGAGTGCGACCTGAAGCACGATATCTTGTTTGGTCTTGCTCCATTTCTCGCGGTCGACATCGGAAATTGAGGATTGTTCCATGTTCCCATATTTGAGGCACTGCCCGAAATGTGCTGATGAGATATCCCTTATCTCCTTTTTGAGTTTGAGCAACTCTGCATCGCTCACGCGTGATGGATCCCGTGGAACGCCGGATAGGTCGCCGGTATCCGAGAACACGAGCTGCCGGTACAGCAGCAAAAACATGTACATGACAGCCATGTCGGCCGCATCGGCTGCTAAAACGAGTAGGCGTGCACTGTCGAGGTAGGTGGTTTCAGGGTACAAGGGCAAGGGGCACATGGCTTGGATGGCGGCAGGTGACGAGCATTGCGGAGTTGAGGATGCGGGGGAAGGTGGGTTAAAAACGAGGTCGGTCAGGCCCTTGAGCACGCTGACGTATGTCTTTTGCGTGTGCGAAAGGCTACCATAATGGAGCATCCCAGATGGGAAGGAGGGGTGGACGAAAATAGGTGATGCGAGCAGCTGGTGGTGGGATGACTTGATCCATTCCCGTGTGACATCAAGGGATGAACTCAATCCTTTGCGGCTTTTGAAAGCCTTGAGCTCAAACTGGCCCGAACTGTCGATGAGAAAAGGGCGGAGGGTTTGTAATTGATGGTTGGCGATATCCTAATACATACGTTAGCATGCAAAATGAAGGACCGATCGGACGAACAGACGAGTTTCATGAGTTCCAAAATGTCAAGACACATTCGCACTGCTTTGACGGCATCCGCCTTACTGCCTCCGCCTCCAGGTGCACAGGACTTGGCAACCTCGACCATAGCATCGACGGCACGATCACGCATCGGTGCACAATGGCTTTTCAGAGTTTGACCGATAATGATGAAGAGCCCGGAAGGATCGAAAAGACTGTGTTGCAGTTCCTGGTGGATGAGCTCCGGGTCAAAAACGGATCGGAGATGCGCAGCTTGAGCGGCGTGTCGCTCGATCTGTGCTTGAAAGGTAGAAGGATTAGCGTATGTGTCTGAGATACTTGTCAAGGGCTGGATGACGAAGAGGAGAACTTCCAAGAATTCTGATAGCAGTAGGCGGATACGGGAGGGCATTCGGAGAGTGAGAACACGGCGGGAAGTCGAATACGTGAGGACGGGGTTCTGAGGTGGGAGGGGGACGCGGCGACAGACACAGACACACTCTGATGGCCGCCATTGCATATCAAAGGAGGTGCAAGTGCATCCGTTTTCGAGTTCCTGTGCGACGGCACGCCAGTACCTGTCCGAGAGCTCGCGCTTTTTCCGACCAGACGTTGGTCTGAACTGCAACCCAGCGTCGAAGAGAAGGTCGTGGCCTGTCGGAAATGAATGAGCGAGGTATAATAGACGTGAGAGCAACGACGTACGCAGCTGTGGATTGCGCAGTATAGAACTCAGATCCAACTCCTTGAGCGTCTGTCGATTAATCAGCGGATGTAGGGACGGAATATGTGGGGAGGTGAGATCTATGTGCGGGAAGGGAGGTGGTGAGGCTGCGTGCAGGTTGCCTGCGGTCGGGAGCTGTGGTTCGATCCTGAGAACAGGCGGTTGGGAGGCGGGTGGGGATGGTGAGAGGGGTTCGCGCAGTTCAGGCCGCCTGCGACGGCGGGTGGGGGTGTGAGGGGGCAACGACGCACGAGATGACGGCGACCTGTCGGCTGCACGGGGATGGGTCTTGGACAGGCTGTTGGTGTCGATCCGTGGACGCTTCTGGAAGCGCGCATGGACGGGATCGCTGTTGAGCGGGGACACGGGAGGGGAGTCGGTTGGGGAATGCTCAGAGGGCCAGACGGGATGAGCGGTGTCGGTGGAGAGCCACGGGCTTGTTGGGGGTTGCCTGGGAGCATGGGAAGGGAGGAGGGGGGAGGAGGGGCGGTCGACTAGGATGGGATCGGTTGAAGACGGGGCGGACTGTGAGATCGGGTGCTGGCCATCTTCGTCGGCGTCTGCCTTTCGTTTTCTGCAGTTGAGTTCTTGGATTTGGTGGCCCAGGTCGCTCATAGAGGGGGAGGGAGGGAGCTATGTGGGGGCAGTCGAGCTCGAGATAAAAAGAAGGAGGTGAGGAGCGCGGAGGGGGGGGATATATAAGTGCCGTGAAGTGAACAGCCGAACTTGGTGAGACTCAGGGCGAACGCATGGGATCAAG
The DNA here is from genome assembly GCA_038089595.1 of Bothia castanella. Classification (NCBI taxonomy): domain Eukaryota; kingdom Fungi; phylum Basidiomycota; class Agaricomycetes; order Boletales; family Boletaceae; genus Bothia; species Bothia castanella. The sequence continues at coordinate 28,039 of JBBPLB010000036.1, forward strand.
ACACGACGGAAACAGACCTGGCGTGGCTCCACGAAGGATGACAGGCTAGTAGTGTGTACGACTCGCGAGGCCCTGGTTGCCTGGCAGATACCTGGTGGTGCAAGGAAGGAGGTCAAAGCGGGTAAAAGTCAAGGTTTGCGGCACTGGCAGGCTGCCACGCTGTCCGGCTGTCTTGACAATAATAAGATGAGGATCGCGAGTGTTACTTACGCTCTTTGGCAGTCCATTTCAACATCGATGGAGCAAAACCTCCGTACTATCCTCCACCCTGCCTAATTCGTTCAAAACGTGTCCTCCATCCCACGTTCGCTATCCGCGGGTCAGCCTGAAACGTACCATCTTATCGATCCCCGCTCCATCAGATGCGCTCAGGTAAAAAAATTATATATGTATCATTCCATGGCTCAAACTTTGATTATCTACGCATCAATGAGCTTCCCTTCTGCCTGTCCCTCCTCTTCGGCTGCCTTCTTCGTCGGTTTCCGCCCATAAAACTCCGTGATAATCTTCGGATTGATGCGGTTTAGCTGCTCCTTCGGGAAGATGCGCAACAGACTCCACGCAAGGTCAAGGGAATCAAATATCGTGCGTGATTCATAAGGTCCTTGTTTCAGTCACGTGAACCACCGCCCACTCCCATCTTTGATTGCGCTCACCTTGCCCAACAAACTGCCGTTCGAATTTGTCCAAGAACTCCAACGCCAGCTTGTCCTCAGCCGACAGTGCCTCCTCCCCAACAACCGCCTTCATCGCAGCCGCGTCTCGTCCAATCGCATACTTGGCGTACTACACGTGGCCTCGTGAATAAAAACACCATGAACGGAATCAAGGCACAGCGCACCAGCTGGTTCGATACGTCACCGTGGTCTTTCCTCGTGAGTTTCTCGCCGATCGCACTCTTCATCAGCCGCGAAAGTGATGGCAGCACATTAATGGGGGGATATATTTGTCTGTTGTGCAGCTGGCGATCAACGAATATCTGCCCTTCGGTAATGTATCCAGTCAGGTCAGGAATGGGGTGCGTTATGTCTGCATGATCGGTAACAGTCAGCGGAGCTTGGAAACTGTGGAAAAGAAGCACCGTCGTTGGGCATGGTGAGGATGGGAATTTGAGTAATTGAACCGTTCCGCCCCTCGACACGGCCAGCACGTTCATAAATTGTCGACAAGTCGGTATACATGTATCCCGGGTAACCTCGACGGCCAGGCACTTCTTCGCGGGCCGCCGATACCTGCCATTAGGAAACGAGTAGTCCAGTCAACCAAAATCAAATAGTTCAATGCAGCGAAACGCACTTCACGCAGCGCATCTGCGTACGATGACATATCAGTCAATATGACCAACACATGTTTCTCCAGTTGGTAGGCGTAGTATTCGGCAGTCGTCAATGCAAGTCGAGGCGTAATGATGCGTTCAATCGTAGGATCGTTGGCCAGGTTAAGGAACAGCGTGACCCGATCAAGACTGCCGTTGGATTCAAAGTCCTCCTTGAAGAACCGCGCCGTTTCCATGTTGACACCCATAGCGGCAAACACCACCGAGAAGTTGTCTTCGTGACCGTCGTGCACATCCTTTGTGGGACGCTTTACCAAGCCAGCTTGACGTACAATTTGCGCAGCAATCTGACGTGAGCGTCAGAGATAGGCACAAAGAAGTCAACGTTATGGCTACCTCGTTGTGTGGTAGACCTGCGGCTGAGAAGATAGGGATCTTCTGTCCGCGGGCAATGGAGTTCATGGTGTCGATGGTCGAAATCCCAGTTTGAATCATCTCCTCAGGGTATATCCGAGAGTACGGATTGATCGGTGAGCCTAAACTAAACCTTGTAGAGAGACACGACATGGCAGAATAAACGCACCGTTGATGTCGAGATAATCTTCTGCAAAGACTTTCGGACCTTGGTCGATGGGGTTTCCGGAACCGTTGAAGATGCGACCCAACATGTCTTCTGCGACCGGCAGTTTCATGCTACTACCGGTGAATTCGACATGGGTGGCTTTGACGTCCACGCCTGACGTGCCCTCAAAGACCTGTACGATCGCTTTTTTCCCTTGGACCTCGAGCACTTGACCGCCTCTCTTGGAACCGTCCGGAAGGGTCAGCTGTACAATCTCGTTGTACGAAGGGAACTGATCGGGAATTAGTCCCGTAGGTGCGTGAAGTGTCTCGTGGTCTCTACCTTGACATTGTCCAGCACAACAAGCGGCCTACGAAGCGATTTAATTATTAAAGATAGACGGACGTATTTTAATTTGGACTTTTACCCGTTGATGGCAGACACGGTGCGATAATCTGGAGAAATGGTGACGGACCAGGAACGGACGAGGAGCAAGTAACATACCGAGATGAGGTTGCACGCGATATTCGCGTGTGACTGCAGCGGCGTTGATTGCAGCCAATTCTCTGTCACTGATGTGAGGGTCGACGACCATGGTGATATGTTGTGGCCACGCTCTCCAACTTGCGCTCGCCCGTCCGCGAGGCGGATGCCATGCACGCTGCCGAAATTCCCACGCCTAAACCAGTCCCCTGAATCTATGGGACGAATCGTGTTACAATATTTATTACAGCGCGCTCATTCCTGACGCAAGTACATCCACCAGGCCTCGTGCCACTTCCTTCACCTTATCCACATCTCCAGATGACCTGCAAAACACGCTCTCAGCTCCACAGTTCAGAATCAATTCACTCAGTGGATCATACCATTCTGTTTCGAGAAGAATCTCCTCGGCTTGCGCGTCCGGCTCCCATCCCAGATCCTTGCTCTGCAGTACAATGTAGAGGTGCTCGGCGGTGCTCGATCGAACCTGAGGCACGTATAACGTTCACCACCCTTCCCTAGCGATCGGGGAAAACACATACTCTGGGGTAAGGATGGCCAAGGAACAAGACAATATGGCATAAGCACCCTTTCGCAACCGAGGGAAGCGTCAACAAGTTGACAACTCTATAGCACCACCATGTTGTCAGATCACCTCGGTATAACCCGCATTAATGAAGTGTGACCTACATCTTCATTGACTCCTGGAGCCTTTGGACGTTCTTGACACGTAACACGTTTTTGCAGGAGATTGACAACAAGGCCTCAACACTACACAATGTAAGGTAGCACGCACGCCACTGGTATGCAGCCTGCTTACCATGCGGCACCCCCCTCAGATTCCGAAAGAGACACCAACGCATCCTCCTCAAACAGCATATTGAATGTCTGCAGGACCGGTATTACGACATTGTTGGAAGTCGGATTTGATTGCGCCAAGCCGACGAGATCGCTCGCAAATTCTGAAAGACTGTATTCCTCCTCAGAGAGCGCAGTCAGGGGTAATGTTTTCGTATAATTGGCGAGGCTCGTTGATGCAGGTCGTTGCTAGGTCAATACGATCTGAGCCCGCCGTAGACAGTAGAGAAACAACATACTGTGCTACCCGTCCTCGTGGCGACGCTCAACACTAGGCCGCTTAATAGCGATTTCCGATACTCAGGTATCCGGAGGATCCTGACCGCCTTGGGGAACAACCACCCACCATCACTCCAGCTATTATTGTCATTACCGCTCTCTCTGCAGGGAATTGTCCGTCAAGTATCCCTGCTCCGTCGGGGAGTTACTCACGCGAAGAACAACTCGTTCATCATATCCATATTTTTTATCCTCCACCTTTCTGCATGTTCCGTGGCAGGGAGCTGGAGCTTCAAAATGTGCACAAAACATTCGCCGGAAATCTGGCGGACATTATCGAGTCTTTCTACGCCTTGCCGCAGAATACGTCCGATCGCAGCGTGGTATCTGTGGGGAGGTAAAAAAGAAGAAAAATCCGGTAGGCCTCCAGAAATGCGGAATAAATCTTCTATGAATGAACTTAAACCGCGGATGCAAGCGATGCGTATCCATGATCCCACGTCTCCACGCTCGTCCGTAGTGTAGTCATCCAACCCACTGTCCAATGCATCAAACACAGCACAGACCTTGCTTGATCGGAAATCTGCGCCTGGGTGGTAAGACGTGAGATATATCCACAACAAGAGCGCAACGCACGTTCCGCCAACCTCGGCGTTATGTTTGTGAAGATCTTTGGGAGAGCCAGGTAGCAGTTTCGGCGCGCTTCAACATTTGTCATTCTGGCGGCAGACTGTAATCACCGGTTTAATGAACGCGACATGTGGAGACTGTGGACTGGATCCAATTCCTCACCTCTGAACTGATGCTTTCCAGCAAGCAGTCCACCGCTTCAGGGAGAACATGAGGGTGGGCATTATAGTCGAGGACACCCAACACATGCCCCAGACTCTGCTGCAACGATGAGGACCCGTGTCTGAACTCCCTGATCAATGTGCAGAAAGACCCAAATTCAGTACACGCTGCGCGGTACATGC
>JBBPLB010000037.1:1720-12120 GCA_038089595.1 Bothia castanella
TGCTACTCAGATACAATCTTCTTTAATCTTTTGTGTTTCAATTGTAGTGTCCAGTAAGTCAAACCATGCTTTGTTTGTATGTTCATTGACAGCACATCCACAAGCTGAGTCAAGTGGAGAGCTCCAGAACTGTTGTAGGTGAGTATGGTGACATTGTAGGAAGCAGTCAGTCCAATTCTTACTGACTCCAGATTGAGGAAATTTAATCTTCAACCATACATGCAAAATAGCATCAACATGCTGTTTGAGTGATTTGTGATCAAGGGGAAAGCCTCTTGCTGCATAGTCAAGAGCAAACTTGACCACCTATAACTCTTCTTCAGTGGTAAGCCATGCATTGTGCTCCATATTGAACTGCTGACAACTCTGTTCCTCATTCAGTCTCCTTTTGACAGTGTCAGGGCTGACTGTCACCTCACTACAGCCAACTTTCTTCCACCATTGTGCTTTGACCATGTGGCAAATCTCTCACTGACTTTGTCTTTCTCCTTCTGGTTTCTTTTCCTCTACTCAGATGACCCTGACAGCTTCAGCTACTGCCTCTTCTTGTTTCTCAGATTGGATTTGCTTTTTCTTGGCTTTTGAGTATGCATGTCCAACCATTGAGAAGTTGAGAAATTGTATTTAACCATTCCCAAGCTTGAAGTCCATAGTGACCCTTTTTCCAATATTGCTGTAAGTTGACCTATGATAAGATCTTTGTATATGATAAGATGAGATAAGCACACAAATACCATGCTCCCCCAGCATGTTACTGGCAAGACACACACTCCCAAAACAAACAAATCATTGTCCAGGAGGTGTTGCCAATAGTCATACTCACTTGGTTATCCTGTCATTTCAGGTTCAAAAAATCATCTGCATTGATGCATGCCCATACATTCGAAAAATATGTGTTTTCCCCTGCAAAAGGGTCAACAGCTCACAAAATGACACTGATCTACTTTCATACACTTAGGAGAAGTTTCTTGTATGTAGTTTTAGGAAGTCTATCTACTTATATTTCGAGTCAAGCCTGAATTGCGTGTGTTTTGTGTTGTTGACGCAAGTGCCGGTGCTGACGCAAGTGCCAGTGGATCACTGTAGGAGCCTGTCTTCCGACCACTACTGGAGAGGTCGAGAATTAAAGTTGGCGGTCTTTGAATCCACACGTGACTGGCACGTGAGACCTCTCCAGTAGCGGTAGGGGAGCCAGCCACTAATTCCAAGTGACCTTGGTAAACAAGGTAACTATCCCCCAGCAGGTCCAGGGAGAGTGGAGAACTTTGGATCACTTCGATGCAGCTCCCTCCTGGACTAGTCGCGTTGGTGCGGCTTCTCCCTGGACTACTCTTCCCACCAACCACGGTGTACATCAGTATCCAAGTTTACAAGACATTCCTTGGAGCCGCACCACGATGGTTATGCATACCGGCATACCTTTTGGCGTTACCTGCCACATTTGCGACAAGTGTCCTGTATGCTCGAATCAGACACCACAGACAAGCCGCCGCTCATAGGGCAGTCATGCCCCCCATGATCAACTACAAATGGCCTGGCGCACTAGAAAAGCTTTCTGCGCTTGTGTGGAACTTCAGCAATGGCTATCTAGGTACTGTCTTGCGCTTTTTATAAGACATGCCTCCAACGCGGATGTGTTGACCCAAAGCACCCTCTAGGCGCATATATGGCGAGCGAATGTGAAGAGATTGGCAATACACTCAATTTCTACTTGTTGTACGAAAACAGGGCAAGTTCTTCTTTGGTCGTTGTACTTGTTTTCAATGATGCGAACTAGGCGACCCGTGTAGATATTCACGAGTGAACCGGAATATGTCAAGGTTGGTTGCCTCCTGATCTTCTCTTCCCGCTTATGTGACGTGTGTCGCAAATCCAGGCGATTCTTGCGACAAAGTTCTCTTCATTTATAAAAGGTCAGTCTAAACCATGTACACTCGTACACTAAAAGAACTCGAAAAGGGCCCATCTTCCATGACCAATTCAATTCTCTTTTGGGCACGGGCGTTTTTAACTCTGACGGTAGGCATCGTTCTCAATAAGTGTGATACCCCATGGACTCATTCCTTATGTAGCTGACATATGGAAGTAAGCAAAAGGCACGTTGACTTAGCCTTACGATGTACTAACAGACACGTTGCAGATTTCATCGTACCATGACTCGTCCGTTCTTCAGCAGAGACCGCGTCAGCGACTTCGACATCTTTGAGAAACATGCCGAAGATGCAATCCATCAAGTGAAGGTTCGCTTGCGTGAAGGATATCCCGTCGACTTTCAAGACGTGGTGTCGCGTTTTACGCTCGATTCGGCGACCGAGTTTCTCTTTGGAAAAGACGTCCGCTCCCTCTCGGCAGGAATTGTCTACCCGCCCTCTTCCCCACTGTCCAAGGATCCCACGTTCCTGAGCCATCCGTCCAATCGGTTCGTCCGGGCGTTCACGGAATCACAGGTTGTCGCAGCCAGTCGCCCCAACTATGGGTCTTTCTGGCGCTTCGCCGAGTTTTGGCAAGACCAAGTCCAGAAGCACATGGGGGTCTGCTTCGAATTCATTGACCCTATAATTGCGCATACGCTCGCGAGGAAGAACGAACAGAAGCATCTAGGTCTTGACGTCAAGGATGGCGCGGGGGAGGTCAAAGAAGGAGAGACACTTTTGGAGCATTTGGTGAATTACACCGAAGGTTGTGATCTCCATTGTGCGGTTCAGAGTTTGATGTATTGATGCAATTCCCAGACCAAATGGTTATCAGGGACGAGACGTTGAACATCATGATCGCTGGCAGGGATACAGTGAGTCCATTCCATGACTCGGTGAATCTCGTCGTGATCACGTTATCGCACATGTAGACAGCCGCAACACTGACGTTTTCGATCTATATGCTCACTCAGCATCCTGATGTTCTCGTGCGTTTGCGAGAGGAAATCATTGCCAAAGTCGGTGTCTCCAACCGGCCGACGCATGATGACATGAGGGATATGAAGTATCTGAGGGCATTCATTAATGGTGCGCAACCCCCAGCCGCCTTACAGACATGCGTGCTGATCTGGACCTATATCAGAGGTTCTACGACTATATCCACCTGTGTAAGTTTATGTGTTCTTGGAGACGCAACTGATTCTGAGATCGCCCAGCCCCTTCAATGTCAGGTACGATACAGGCCGCTCATCCCCGCTGCCTTCCCTGATCACCCAGTAGGCTATGTACTGAAGCACAGGTTTGGCCAGCGATCGATGGCGGAAAACCCTATTATGTCCCCGCGAATACGATGTGAGCCCAGCCGATCCCCCTCGCCGCTCCGTCTTACCCGGATTTATAGCACCCTATACTCTGTGTTCCTGATGCATCGCAGGAAAGATCTGTGGGGCCCCGACGGTGAGCGTCTGACAGGAAAGGATGGCCAACGTGCTCCGTTTGACCGTTCTCTCTCCAGCGGACCTCTTTGATCCAGATCGCTTCCTCGATGCACGACTCCACAAGTACCTGACGCCCAATCCGTTCATCTTCCTGCCTTTCAACGCCGGACCTCGTATCTGCCTTGGTCAACAGGTGCGCCACGATCCTCGCCGTCACGCGATCCACCTTTCTTTCCTCTTGTTGCGTGTGTATGCGTGTGGGTGTGCACATGGCTGACGACGGTGCTAGTTTGCGTACCATGAGGTGTCGTACTTCCTCATTCGGCTCTTGCAGTCGTTCGATGGTTTCACGCTGGACATGGACACGCAAAACGTCCCTCCCCCAGATTGGACGCAGGCAAACGGACGCCAAGCTTTGGAGAAGGTGCTCTTGAGGTCACACTTGACTACATATGTCCAGGTACGGGCTTTGCCGTCCATGTCGCAAATCGCTAAACATACATGGGGCATATTTCGTAGGATGGTTTGTGGGTCAGGATGAAGGAGGCCGACCTTGTCGAATCTGTCTAATGTTATGCGTCCTATCTATTGATGCATACCCATGTCTGTTGTACTCATGTTACTCTGAACGAGATTTAATATCCACCCCTCTCCAGATAGCAATGTCTAAGCACTGAATCTAAGTCCTCATGTTGCTCGAACGATTAGGTATGAGTATAGGTAGATTACCGCTAGAGCCCCACATCCGCGCAACTCTATCCCGCATCTATGCCTCCCCGTTTTGTCCCGCCTCGGGATTCCATGGACCCGCATCGCTCAATGAGCAGCTACCGACGCAGCGACACGTCCCACCAAACTCGACAGGTAGATTCTCCGCCGGAATCTGCGACAACAGCTTCTCTTTGACGCTCCCACTAGCCACGATATCAATCTTGGCCACCGTCACCTCGTCCAACCAAGGCTTGACGATCGACCACACGCCGGCAAACGCCCATGGAGCATTAATGATGTAAAACTTGCCCATGCACTCTGGGTACCGATCCTGACCGATCCCCGCCGCCTGGAAGACGTAATCCTTGACGCGGTAGAAGGACGTGATGCTCACGCCGGCGAGGTCCATGATGGTACAGGATGTTTCGACGGGATGACCAACAGCTTTGGAGCAGGCGGGCAGCCGCTCGGTAAGGAATTTTTCATATTCGAGGACGAAGCGCCGGAGTTGGCGGTCTTGGGTCGTGATGGAGTTGAGCGCATTGACGTCGATCTTGCCGAGACGTTGGATGTAGACGGGTCGACCGTCCTGAAAGAGGGATTGACAATGGATGCGGGATCAGCATAGGGAGGACGGTGGGAGAAAGTGGGCGCAGAAACGTTACCTTGTCCATCTTGTGATAGTACTGGGGGTAATACTTATCGACCTTCTCCTTTTCTGTGAACACAAAATTCCTGGAGAAAAAAAAAAAAGAGCGTCGTCGGTGCCTGATGGCGTAGTAGAGGGCAAGGGGGATGGGGGTGATGCATGAAACGGCGTGACGTACTTTACAATGTCCTCGACGTCCCAGTCCTTCCTCCACTGCTCGGCGGACAACATCATCGTTTTCGCCTTGGCGACGTCAAACTTGCGGGCGCGCAGGAATCTAGATGTGGGATGGAAGAATAAAGTGAGCGTCTGGTCCGCTGTCTCTCGTTTCTGATCGCGTGCGCCAGCCCCATCATCGGCACCGATCGCGCCGACGGACGGATGGATGTGGGTGCACGGACCAAAGGACGCACCTGAGGAGCGTGGCGTCGTCCATCCTCTCCAGAACGAAATGGCCCTCGTCCTTGAGCTCGCGCTTGAGGGTGTCGAGAGCATGTTGTTGGGCGGGTGTGAGGTTGCCCAGTCGACCAGGCAGGGGCTTGTAGTTGGGGTCGGTGATGCCCTCGGGCATGGGGCTGACGCTGGCGGGTTGTAGGAAAGACATGGTCGTTGTGGAAAGTAAAGAGCAAGAGGTATTTTGAAACTCAAAAAGGTCCACGGCTCGAGCCTTGACCACAAAAGAAAAAATCAATTCGCATCATTATTTCCAGCCTGCCCAGATTCACGAGTTGAGTCGTGAATCTAATGCGATGGGGCTTGGGCTGTCCATCTACTACAAGTACATGATGCGGCTCTTCGAAAAAATATACAAACATCTGAGCAACGCAGGTTGAAATGCAACGAGTGAACATGCAGCGAAAAGAATGGACTGGACACGTGGGTTTTCTTGGAATACATTTTCGTGAACGTAACCAAACGGAGAAACACGTGGTATTACACATCTTGAGGGGCTGGTCGTTAGAAGATAGTGATGGCGTGGGGCATTACACAATGTCCCAGAGTTCCTCGAGGGCGCAACAGAACTTGAGAAATGGGCATCGGTGTCTTGGCAGTTGGAGCAGAGGTAACGTACCTTGCCGCACGCAACTGATGCGCTCAGTGGAAACTCACTGATACTGATCTTTTCATCGACAATGTGATCGGCAAAGTCGTCCCGACCACGGGCCATCGCACCGACAAAGACAGCAACAGAGTGTGTCTCTGGGAGTGTGGGCAAGTATTTTGACAGCCTGACTGTCTGAGTGTCGCCAGACAATGCTAAAGAGGGTGTCAGCAATGCATAGGCCAATGCCATACAGACTAGACTTGCTTATTTTGATGGTGTTGACAGGGAGATGGTCCGTGATGGGGTTCTGTATCCAATTTTAGCGGCGGTGTTATAATATACGCCGACATCACTACCTTGATCACTTTAAGCAACTTCTCGGGACCGTTGACACCTCGAATGGAAAGTTTATGGAGGAGTTGGACTGGAATGGAACGGGGTCAAGCACGACAGCGAAGCGAGTAGGAATCCATACCCATCAAGCCGCTGAACCGTTTGAAGGTGCGTGGTATTCTCACATGGGGGTTAACCTCGATTAGGACACCTTTTGCGGTGTGGATGTACACCTGCAGCAGCCCCGCCTTGTTAAGAGGGGAGTCGAGCAGAGTCAACAAACACTAGCAAGGGGGTCAGACGGAGAGGATGTATATATAAGTTGGAGTACCTGGTGTGTGATATCGGGACGGGCGTCTGCAATGTCCCTGCCGGTCTTGGCGAGGATGCCTTGGTGGTCATCGCAGTTCAAGAGGGTGTACTTGACTTCGCCCTCTCTGGTGCCTTTGCCTTTTCCACCGCTGGTGACCCTGTACGCCTCCAGGCAAGCTTGCTCCAAGATGACAAACAGTCTCCGCTGTGAAGATGCGACGCCCCCCTTGGGTACGTGCGCCTGTACGGGCAACATGGATGGATTTGCAGGTCGTTGCAAGGGTGTCGCCATCTTGCGGGCTTTCGATGCGGGTAGCGGACGCGTTGGACGTTGTGGGCTGGGCTGTTGGAGAGGAACGTTGTGTGGGACATCAATTTGCATCGTCTCCTTCTCGGAGCGATCCGAATTGGAAGCGGAGCTGGCTCTGCGGCGAACTTGGGGTCGCTCGTCGACGGGGGTCGATTTTGGGCGCGGTGGAGGCGACAGCTCGAGCTCAGAGTCGTCCTCGGGCTTGCACAGCCTGACGCGGTCCAAGATGGGTGCTGCGGTGGAACCAGAGTGACGGCGACGACGAGCTGGAACATCGGGTGCAATGGACGACATGATCACAAGAAGAAGAAAAGGGAGAAAAGAAAATACAAGGAGCGACGAACGAAAGAGCAAGGCGATAAAAAAGAGAAACAGGAGCCCCAAGTCGGATGTGCCAAAACGTCAACGACCCACTCGAGAAAATTTCCCATTGATCCATCTCACACAATCAGTTACAAATATCACAGCTCCATACTCGCACACCCACATCGCCTGAGAATCGACCCCCAAGTCGATGGGATTGCTGCGCGACCACCATCCAGCGCAGATAGATCGCCCCAGTCAATCAGGGACCGCGACATCGATAATCAAGGACCAGATTGAGGGGAACTTCGCGGCAAGGACACGAGAAACCCGACAATTCAATCGTTTCGTGGGGCGAGACGTAAAATGGGTTTAGACAATGTCGAGACACCCTAGAGTTACGTTCAAGGTCGTAACGTGTCCTTTCTTCCAAGCGTCTCAGGATGGCACCTTGAAACGGGACAAAAATCCCAAGATAGCGGGAATCTGATATTGGACACGTAGGACGCCGAGGTCACGCTGTCTATCAGTATGCCAATCTGCGTCTGATTGCTCCATTTATCATTGCACAAAAGTCAGTAGCGAAACAACTGCGTGCGTGCGTAAGACCAACCCTTGAATGAAACGGGGGGACGGGGAACTGATGCAGCAATTAAATTGGATTTGAAACCTGCAATGCCAGGTCATGCAAGCGAATCTAGGCCATGATCGATTTCATTGCGACAGAGCTTATAATGAGGTTGTCAATTATCGTTCTTTCTTCCGCATCCTGCCCTGTAAAATCTTTAAACGAGGGCTCCTGATCTAGCTTGTAATGCTAATGCACCATCGGTACCCAGGGACGGACGACAGAAATAGAGACTCGCCTTTATCACCGTCTCCCAGTCCGTGACCTGAGAAACATTCGCGAGGAGGTCTAGCTCCCCATCAACAACGTTTCGCATTCTTTCCAGGATGTCTTCTCTCTCCCACGAAGCGATATGCATAACAATGAGATCGGTCGTGGTTTCCGAGACACCGTATCGTTTGAACGCCTCGGTGATCTAGTGAGAACATAATCATGGGCGTGTGCCTTGCGGCGTAGACGCAGGAGACGCACGTTATTGGTTGGATCGAGATTCCAGATGATCTCGGAATGGAGCGTCCTTGTTCGCATGGACTTGTCTGACGAGGCAAAGAGGGCCTGAATGGCCGCGGTCTGGAGATGCAGCGGACTCGTGATCTGAGCGAGATCGATGAGCATGTCGTCGAGCGAACACGAACGCGCTGACCAGCTTGGCGTTGATGAACGCGAAATTGACTGCATCGCGCTCCTTGTCGCCTTCTGGCCCGGTCATCGTCGCCGCCTTGACGATGCGCTCTCGGATGGCGCCCGCATTCTTGACGTGCTTGAACTTGGCGGCGTACAAAACGGGGTAGAGGAACTCGGGGCAGCGGTAGACTTCGAGTAGTTCCATGTTGATGCGGTTCTGATCTAAGCGAGCCCTTTTCTTCAAAACTTTCTCATCACTCCTGGGCTCATGCAGGCATGAAAATGTTTCACTCGCCTCTCTCCTTCGTCGTCGCTGTGTCGACCGTCCTCGCGACCGCTGCACCGACCGCAGCGTCCAACCTGCTCACCCCGCAAAACTTCAAGCAGACGATATTGCAAGGCGTGTGGTGTGTCATGGCCCCGTGACACTTTCTCCGACCAAGCTCAATGACTGACGCACAGGTTCGTCGAGCACTTTTCGCCCTATTGTCCCCACTGTCGCCACTTTGAACCGACCTGGAATGAGGTCGTCGACCACTTTGAGAGCATGCCCGACCCGGGGGTCCACCTCGCCCAGATCAACTGCGCACTCAACGGTGGTACGTCCACCCCCACTTGGCCCCATTCTACCCCACTGACGCTTTCCAGACCTATGCAACGAGAATGGCGTCACTGGATACCCACAAATGAATCTGTACCGCGATGGCAAATTCATAGAAATGTATAGCGCAGATAGAGAGTTTCACCTCCTGGTCGAGTATTTGAATGCACATGTGGAACCCAACGGAACGCCCGAGGAAAAGGAGGGCGTGCCAGAGTCAGTGTCGACGCTGCAAGACGCTGCACTAGAACCGACACCATCGCCTACCGCAGAACGTCCCGTCGTCCACTCCCCTCGCCCGGACCCAAACTCCTCTGGAACGGTCGTCTCTCTCAACGTACAATCCTTTGACAGCTTCCTCGCACAAGGGCCCGCGTTCATCAAGTTTTTTGCACCTTGGTAGCGTCGCCGCAATTTTTCACCGCCCCTCTTGTTCATGCTGACGCGGCCTAGGTGTGGGCATTGCAAGAAACTGGCTCCGACATGGACACAACTCGGTCGACGCATGCAACACAAGCTCAACGTGGCCGAGGTGGACTGTGAACAGCACAAGGCACTCTGCACGAGCCAGGGCGTCACCGGGTTCCCCATGATGTTCTACTACGCCCACGGTACAAAGACCGAATATTCAGGCGGAAGATCCTACGACCAACTTGTCGCCTTTGCCGACAAGGCGTCTGACCCGTATGTTTCTCGCCCCGCTGTCATCGTCACCCAACCCATTCCTTTGGTTAGAACAATGCAGGTGATCGACGCGCCAGAGCTGGAACAAGTCGTGCGTGACAGCGACGTCATGTACCTCTTACTCCACGACGATTCCGATCACCGACTCGTAGTAGGTGTCTCATAGCTTCTCGTACACCAGGTTCCCGCCACTAACGAGCTGTCGCTCAGAACGACGTTGCCAAGAGCGCACACGTCCTCCTCGGTTCCCCGCCTGTCTACGTCTCCACGTCCTCGGCACTCTTCCGCAAATACAACCTCCCGCTCGACACAACCTCGGCGCTCCTCGCCTTCAAAGACAAGGACGCCCGTGAACCCGTCGCGACTTTTTACTCCTCGGGCGCATCCGACGACGCACTCAAAACGTGGCTCTTCACCCACCGCTTCCCGTCCTCGCTTGAGCTCTCCAAGGACGTGTTCCAACAAGTCATGTATGCCCCGCACAAGCCGCTCGTTCTCATCGTCGCCACACCGCGCGACCAACAAACCGTCGTGTCAGACAAGCTACGCGAGATTGCGAAAAAGTGGCGGCTGCGCGCGGAGCGCAACGGAGGGGGGCGGGACGTGGTGTTTACGTGGATGGACGCGGGCCAGTGGGCCAAGTGGATGAAGGATATGTATGGCATCAAGGCGGGGTCCGAGCCCGAGATTATCGTGGCGGATCACGAGGTCGGTAGCCGTGATTTTGCTTGCGATTATCGCACTGACCCTTTTTTTTTTACCTTCCTTCCCCCCCCCCCCCCCCCCCCCCCCTCCCCCCCCCCCCCCCCCCCCCTCCTCCTCCCCCCCCCCCCCCCCCCCGTCCACGA
>JBBPLB010000037.1:12130-26548 GCA_038089595.1 Bothia castanella
GGGGTCACGAGGTGGGGGGGCGGGTTTTTTCTTGCGGTTATTGCCCTGCCCCTTTTTTTTTTTCCTCCCTCCCCCCCCCCCCCCCCCCCTCCTATTGTGGTGACTTAGCGTCTGCTGTATTACAACAAGGACGGCTCTGGACGCGCGATTGGGCTCAACTCGGTGAGCGTCGCGTCCGCGCTTGAAGCCATTCTAGCAGATACCGCGCGTCCAAAACATTCGCAAAACGTGCTCGAGCGGGCTGTTCGTGTGCGTCCTCCTTTCTTCTCTTCACCACTTTCCCCGGGCTCACTCGGATGACAGTCCCTCAATGTGACGATCCTCCAGATCGAACGATCGATTGCTGCACATCCGTACATGACCGTACTCGCCATCCTCTCCCTCATCGGCGTCGTGGTCATGGCGCTCCGCAGCCTGTTGACGGACGAGCCTGCGGACTGGGCGGCGGAGAAGCGGTACGCCAAGGGTGATCGTCTGGATTGATGCCTATTTGCCTGTGTATCTCATTCTTGTGCGAGCTTGGATATGTGTATACAGTAATATATTGGACTCGATCTAGAGTGCATCGATAATGATATATATCATCACAGTGGGTGACTGCTTGTGAAATGGGGTGTGCCCTGCGACATCCGCATCGAGTTCGTCGTAAATAACGTACTGGTATGATACAGAAAGGAAAGATAGAAAAGCAACAAGGTAATATACAGTGTCGAGCATGCAGGCGTAGCGCGGTATGAATCAGCAAACAAGCACGAGCAAATTATGCAAATGAAATAAATCTAAACTTTTTCGTTCGCTGCCCAAGCGCTTTTTGGGGGGGGAGGGGAACGGCTCGCCGAGAAATTAAATTGTGTTCTCTCTTGTGATGCGTGATGACATGACATTAGTTCGCAATGGGCAAAGACCGTGATGGCATATAACCAGATGTTGTCACGGATACTATGGCTGTCGGGAGAGCTTAAGACGAAGTTGATGGCGACTCGGGATGCGATGACGATGGTGGCTGGCCCCACGGTGCGACCGCGTCGTCAAGCATAATGCCTCGTATCCGGTTATACACCGCCTCTGGGAAATGTCTAAGAAATGAGGGTCAAACAAGTGTTCTACAAGAGCGACCGCAAGCGACATACCGTTGCTTCAACCGCTCAAGGAGTGCAACCGCACGTTCACGGTCCCCGTTTCCCAGTTCTGCGCGAAACATTGACTCCCATGTCGAAGGCTAGAAAAGGGCGATAAGTAATCCATTAACATTGGCCGGACGCTGGGGAGCTCACCTCTCTATACGAAACCGAGTCTGGCGATACCGGAGGAGTAGAAGCCGAGGAAGCAGAATCATGAGGGACATGGTTGCCAGGAGCGGCGACACCCCTAGGAGGATCTGCCAAATTCTCGAAGATGGCCCGTGCTTGCTCGATAGCACCATCGGCAGCATATCCCTTGATCAACAGATTCGCAATGTACGCCGTCATATGTACACCCGTTGCTTGCAGCCGAGTAAGATACTGCTGTGCGAGGTCCATCCGCTTGTGCGTGACGAGCACGTTTATCAGAGACTCGTAGGAGACAGCATCGGGAAGAGGAGTAGGACCGCGCTGGGAAGATGGATGCGAGGAGATGGATTCAAAAACACTGATGGCCTTATCCATGTCCTTCATCACACAACCATAAGCGTTGATGAGTGCCGCCCAATGACTGCCTTGAGGACGGATATGTGGGCTCGACTCGACACGCTTGAAGGCGGCCTCCATGGCAGCCACATCAACAGGTTCAATGGTTCCGTACGCATCAATGAGAAGCTGCGACACATTTTAGACCAAGTGAAAGAGTAAAGCACGAACAGCTTACCTTGTACGTATGCGCCGAAGGCCTAACATTGGCCTCGGTCATCTTGTTCAGGTACAACAACACCTTCTCTCTATCCGGCTTCGTGTGGGTGTACAGTTGCATCATCGTGTTGTAGGGCGGGATCCGAGGCTTGAAATTGGGTTGACTTGACATTTCCGCAAACAGTTGCTCGGCGGACGCGGTGTCTCCAACCCTCGCGCATGCAGCAATGACAGCACCATAAGTGATCGATGAGGGGCGGAGCGACGTGGTGGCCTTCATCTGTTGGAAAAGTTCAAGCGCAAAATCAGCTTTGCGTGCCTTGGCGAGCTTGGAGATGATCGTGTTGTAGAGGTAGACGTTGGGTTTCGTTCCGAGCATCTGACATTCTGAAAAGAGGGCCATGGCATTGGAGGTATCGTCCGTGGTATCCCTGACGCATTCGATCAGGGACCCATATGCGTCAGGGGACGGAACACCACCCGCAGCAGTTATCCGGCTCCGGTGTGCAAACGCAGCGTCCATGTCACCACCGTGCGCGTAGGCAATGATCATATTGTCTTCGATCTGGAACCACGCCTGGGATTGCCAAGTGGGGCTTTGGGCTACGAAGGGCGAGAAGAGAACCTGCTGAGCGGTGGAGTATACCGATTGAGCTGCTGTGATGTTGCCTGCGCGTCCAAGCCCGTTGATCAACCTGCCCAGAGTAGCTGGATGGGGATACCGAGGTGGCTTCGCGGAGATGGCTGCTTGGAGAGTATTGTAACTATCGTGGACCGTAACCGATGGATGCGAAGGGAACCATTGGTCGATTTGTCGGCTTAGCTCCGCATCAATGATGACTTGTGCCGGTGGTGGAGGGAATTCGGCAGAGGGTGGTGGCGGCGTAAGAGTACGAGCGACGTCGTTCTCCTCATTGATCCGCTCAGCAAAGGGCATCCTCAGACGGCCGAAAGACCATCCGAGACCATCCAAGAATCGAGACACTTCCCGCTCTGCATAGTTGCTGTATAGAGCTTCTGTCGAAGCAACCTGCACCTTGCTGGACACCACGCGGAAGTCCACTCTTGCGTCGCTCATGGCTTGCAGCAGTGATATCAGGCCATGATTCGAGGAAGAGTAAATGTCCAAGTTTAAGGGTTTGATAGGGAGCGAGAGTGCACAGAGAAGAATTGTCTCTAGATCCAAAACAGATGCAAGTTTCTGAGGAGCAGACATGTAGGCGTGGACAAGAGGACGGGCAATCGAGGGTGTGGTAGGCGAACCGAGCCATGCGACCAAGGGAACCATGGGCAACATCTTTTCCAAAACGACAGTGGACACGGAAGTGGCCTCAACAGTCTCAAAATAGCCAGATAGTACCTTGGTCGTTATTGCCTTGCACTTGGCAAGGTTCTTACCAGGCTTGACAAACAGAAGTTGGTCGGCAATTCTAAGGATGTGCTTGCCAATGAAGTCAGCAGATTGCCTCGCTTCTTCGGCTCCGCTTCGTGACCTGGCAAATTCCTCGAGAACATGGAGGTTCGCTTCGAGAACCATGAGCGTGTCTGAAACTTTGACGCTCAATCGATCCTTTGAGGCGCAGCCAACGAGGACGTTGTACAGCCTGTTGAGGTCCGCAAGGTAAGCACTCTGCTCAGAAGAAGCCTCTACAAGGGAGTCTAGCATGATACCCCAGCAAATCTGGTCAGGGCGGGAAGGGCTTTGAGATGGCTCGTCGGTGTGGGTAGATGCTGTAGGTTGCTGGAGGAGGCGATCGAACCAGGACAGTGCAGTTTTGATGTCAGATTTGGGTGGAATTTGAGCGGCACTCGACGAAGGATTGCAGAAGCCGCTGATGATCGTCGTGAACGTGGACGAAGCCGGGGAAGGAATGGACGCTAGATCGCCTAGAACACGTGTCAGCACTCATTGAATAATGTTCATCAAATATTACCTTTCTCGGGACTCCCGCTGTCCATCATCGTCTCGAGCAGACTAAGTGCACCTGCTGGTTGCCCGGCCTTGAAATAAGCCTGGATCATCTTGTTCCAAATCCTGAGCTGAATCGGGAACTGTCGCTCCACCTGCATAACCAATCCGCGTGTACCTAGATCTCGGAACTCATTGAACACCTCTTTGGCACCGGGCAGGTCACCTGCGTTAACGTAGGTGGACAACAGATAGTAGAACATCAGATCGGTGGGAGGAGGTCGAGAGCGGGCTTCCAGCTGCGCATATACGCGAATGGCAGCGTCAATGTTTGCATGAGCCGCGCAAGAGCGGAGGAGCCCATGATAAACATTGATCGGGAAATGGGTAACCAACGGTTTTGCTGCTGGGGTCGAGTCTGATGACGGTCGAGGAACAGCGACACAAGCTGCATCAAAGATGCGCAATGCAGTGGCAAAATTGTCCTCTGCGAGGAGAGCCGCCCTTTGTTGCTCGTCGACTTGTGCTTCTTCGCTCGCAGCGTCATCGAGGTCACCGATGGCAGTCAACTGACGTCGCTTCGTACGGTACGACAGCACGTCGAGGGACTTTTGGACCTCACGATCCCTGTCCGTGAGCCCCACAATGGCGTTGACGAATGTACCGAGGTTGGGGGTTAGGCCACGTTTAAGGAGTGCATTGTAGAGCTGTACGAGGAGTGTTGCACTGGACGCAGAACCGATGGCAACGAGGGCGCGAAGGGCATGGTTGAAATCAAGAAGAGTGGGTTCAGAATAAGATAGTGAAGGTTCCTTGGAGGCATCAATCAACCATCGGGCGTGTTGCAGGGTAGTAAGGTGATCCTGTTTGGACAACGCGTCTTCAATGGCGAGAGTGAATGGGGACCAAGCGGTGACAGGACGTGGCTCCTGTTCGGGGGTAATGTCACTGGCTTGGTCCTTGTTTGCGGCAGCGGAGTGTCGTTCGCGTAGCTGCATCTGCACGGTGTGCAAGACACCGCCGCCAATATGGTCGTGTTCATTGAGACCGGCGGGGAGAGAAAAGGAATGTCGACGTGCAAGGCGGGGTGCTTTCGTGGCGGCGCGAGGGGTAACAAAGGACGCCTTGATCTCATCCTTGTCGTCATCTGCCTTACTCACGCCATCTTGAGTCGCAGAGGAGTTGGCCTGGGTGATGGCACGACCAGCGCCCTGTGACGCGAGGGTGAGCGGAGTGTGAGTATCAACGCATGACACGTACGGTGTAGCCCTTGTAGAACTTGCCTCCGGCGTGGAACTTGGCACCACCTGGCCCTGCGCCGGTGCCAGCGCTGCTCCAGGAAGAGCCTGCGCCTGCGGCGGGAGACTGGAGGACGTTTCGGAGAGCACCCGACTGGTTTTGGACGAGCGCGACTGCACGCGAGGTGTGCAGGAAGAGATGGTTGGCGACCTTTGGTAGCATGGTCGCAGCGATTACAAGCTAGTAAGTACTTTGAGAGGGCCTCGTTGTCGCGGACGACGAGGACGACGTGCACGACGATAGCGGGGAAATTGTTTGACTCGGACGGAGTTTGACTCGGCAATAAAACCCAAAAGGACGCTCGGGTAAAACCGGGTGGCATGCCGAGCGACATCGTCAGAACGGAAGCACCCTCCAATCACCATTGATTACGTCATCCCACGTGTACTCCTCCTCATCCTCTGCCTCCTCCGGTCCGGCCGGCCCGCTGAATGACGCCTCCTCATACCTCCGCAGCGGCCACATGCTGATTCCCCTGGCATCACACGTGACCACCTCCCCAAGAGTGAGTCGCTGCTCCGGCGTGCACGTCACTGGATCAATGCCCAGCGCCTGCAGCACCCTCAGTCACCGCCCAATGCCTCCATAATAATAATCCTTACCTTGTACCCGACGAACATCCCTCGCCCGACCTGTCGCTCGTCCGTGGGCTTCTCCAGCGTAGCCCAGTCCTTCTCTGCAATCGATTCCAGCCCCTCAATGTCTTCATCCGTTTTGGGTTCCGCGGCTGTGTTATCCCCGTAGTCGAGCGTGACATCACCATCCTCTTCCGCCTCCTCTTCGAACTTGTCTTCATACTCGACCTGCATCTTGCGTTTCTTTTTTCCTTTGTGCATGCCAGCCTCGACATCAACACTTGTCACAAAGACATTCGGCGGCAGCGACGTCCGTGACGAGGGCGGGATCAAACGAGGCAGAACGTGTGCTTGTGGTTTGGACAAGCCACCAGCTTGGGTCGGACAGTCGGACGCAGCCATCTCATCAAACGTAGCTACAGCGTCGTCACCCTCCTGATCCCTAAATATAATCTTTGGTGCAAGAGGTCTGTTCATGAGCGACTTGAAGTTCTTTGCCTTGTTCTTGTTCCGCAGAGAGAGCGACAGGAGGGTTGGAATGTCGTTTGCGTCCTGGCTGGCGTCTGGACCAATTGGCGTGATCGCCTGTGCTTGCGTCTCTTTACCTCGCACCACGGCGTTTGCACCAGACACGGGGCCGGCTGCAACGGCCTCGCGTTCGTGCATTCGCTTCAGTCGTCGTCGTAGATTCCGTGATCGTGTTTGCGGTTTACCATACCCGGGTGCAACAAAAGTTGTACTAGAAAGCAACGTTGATTTCGTCGAACGAAACACAGACGTGGCTCGACGTACGGCTGGACCACATGTGGCTTTGGTTGTTCTGATGGCACAATTTGAGCGCGTTTTTTGACCCCGGAAGGTTCTGCGTTCTGCAGAGATGGCGCCGTAGGACACAAGGGTTCATCCGAGCTTGATTCTGCTTCGGAATCCGACGCCTCGGACTCGGACTCGGACTCGGACTCTGAGGAAGAGGTGGTAGACTCTGAGGAAGAGGTGGCAGACTCTGATTCAGACCCGGAGCTCGACGAGCTCGGCGTCGTCATGGGTCGTTTTCGCTTGCGCGAGGGTGCTGGTTCCGGACGTTTTTGTGCTGCATCGACTGTCTGTCCGAGGCGGGTGGTCGCGTCCTCGGACGGCACGTCACATTTGTCTATGCTACATACTAGTTGGCCTCTTGTAAAACGGGCCGAAGAGCGACTCACGAAATCAAATCGCCGTCTCTCACAATGGCGAGCTCGGAACTGTCGAGTAGCTCAAAGCCATCGATGGAGAGGCGGAGCGAAGTGGGTGAGAGGGCATGAAAGGCAGGGATGGACGTGCAGAGAAGAGACTTGAATGAGGCGATGGTCGGAAGACTCTGCAGAGCGAGCGGAAACCACGCTTTGAGTGGAGGCAGCGGTGGATTCGTGGACAGCTTGACCCGCATCGATGTCGTTCAAGTCGACAGCCAAATCAAGTAACAATTCCCCTAATGTATTACAACACTACTACCAGCTAGGATATATACCGAATCACTGCAAAAAAAGACATGGTTTGAATCCGCTTGCACGTTCAGACGTGTCAAACTTACTTTGATAAACTTTGCCATGAATTTTCTAGAGCAGAGTCAGACCATGAAAAATGGGAACGGACGGGTACGCACTTGTGGAACTCGGTGCGCAAGAGATCGTTGACAAACTGGCCCGACTTTTCCTTTTGGTTCATGGCCTGGTTCTTGAAAATGAGATCTACAATGTACAACTCAGTGTTGGTACCCTGTGAACATGGAAAAGCACTCACCGTCGTCCCATCTTCTCTTGACCGAGAACGTCCCCGGAACGGTCGTGTTTAGACCCGGAGATTGTCCCAGCTGGGCTGCTTGCGATGCTAGCTGTTCGCGTTCTTGGTGCGCCTTTTCTTCCGCACGTTCGCGTTTGATCTTTTCGAGTTCGCGGAGCAGCTCGTCGGTATCGTCCTCTTCGTCCTCTGACTCTTCTTCCTCCTCCTCCTCCTCGTTGTTCTCCTTTTGCCTGTCTTCCTCGTCATCGTCATCCTTGTCCAGCTCTAGCGCCTCCTGGAGCAGTTTTCTCCGCTTGACGGCCTCCTCGTCTTCAACACCATTTGTACCTGCTGCAATCGCCGCGACAGGCTTCCCCTCGGCCTTGCGCTTCTTATCCCGCGCCTCCTCTTCCGCCGCGAGCAGCTCTGCCCTCAGGTCCCGCCGTGCGACTTCGCCTACGGACGTCTGTCCCGGCTGGCTGAACACATGTTTGAGTACACGCTGCGAGACCGAGCAGGCGGACGTACCGAAACTTGAGCTTTGTGTGCGCGGCCATGTCACGCACGGAAAACTGCCTCGATCCGCCCTTGACATCCTTTGCCTGAGCGGGGTCCCATGTCGGTCTGTGGGCGGTGGACATGATTGTAGTTGTAAGTACAAAGTCCGGTAATACTTCACACGGTACATACATTTGAGCCACGTCTTTCTTGCTTGACCGTCATGGCCAACTACAACTATGATGAGGCCGGCAACATGGCCGCCTACTTTCTCATCTCTGTCCTCGCCATCATCCTCGTCCCCATCTCCATCTCCTCCGTCGCTCGCTTGACCGCACGTCAGTTCTTCCATTAGCACCCCCGTGCCATGCTGACCACCACACAGAACGCCCCGAAGAACGCGTCCGGGGGTGCCAATGCAAACCCTGTCTCGACCGCAGAAAACAGGCCCTTGCCACAGGCAGATTCAGCCTCAAGCTCACCAAGAGGTGTGTTTCCCCGCTCGACCAGCTGACGAACCCGCTCAGCCTGTCTCCAGAACGGCGTTCCTTCTCGTCGGCTGGTCCGCCTTTACCTTCTTGGTATACAGAGTCCGCAACGTCGAGTCCGACAACAAGGTGTACGACCCATACGAAATTTTGGGCATTTCCGCTGTACGTCCTCATTCTCCCTCGTCCACGCGACCCATTGCACGTATCCATTCAGGGCGTCACAGAAAAAGAAATAAAGTCGCTCTTTAAAAAACTCTCCAAAGTCTAGTGCGTCACGCGTGACACTTTGTATGTTTGGCACTGACCATCGCATCAAGTCACCCTGACAAGGCAAAAGCGACCGTCAACGAGACCATCGAACAAATTGCCAATCGCTTTGTAGATATTACAAAGGCGTACAAGGCGTGAGCACGCTCTACTATTTTTCTCTTACTCCCGTTCAACGTTTGTGTCCTAGTCTGACAGATGAGACGATCCGTCGCAACTATGAACTCTATGGTCATCCAGACGGTCGACAAGAAGTCTCCATGGGCATCGCTCTGCCGTCGTGGATCGTCGAGAGCAAGAACAATATCTGGGTCTTGGGATTCTATGCCATCCTCATTGGTGGTCTCCTTCCTGGTATGGTCGGACGCTGGTGGTTTGGCAGCAGAGGAAAGACCAAGGACGGCATCGAGGCAATTACTGCAGAGGGATTCTGGAAGGGCGTCGAGGAAGGCAGTGGCATCGGCGAGATCGTCAAGGCCGTCGGTGGTGCATTCAAGTACGAGTCGCACACCAAGACTGCAGGTGATTTGAGCAGTGTCGAGGAGGAGATCGGCAAGCAAGTTGGTGATGAGTGGAAGGAGATGAACAAGGCTATCGCGGGCGACGAAAAAGCCAGCCGAGCATTGGTGCTGCTCTACGCTCACTTCTTGCGGCTAGATCTAGGCTCAAAGGCCTTGGAACGAGGTAGGGATCTTTGGACTTGGGTTGCAAACTACGACTGACGTGTTCGCGCTAGAGCAAGCGTCGTTGCTCCTTCAAACGCCCACGTTGCTCAACGCTCTCTTGAACATTGCGTCCGCTCGGAGCTGGCTCGCGCCGACCCTCGGTGTCATGCGTCTCCATGCATACCTCGTACAGGCATTGGTCCCCGGCAAGGCTGCTCCCCTTCAAGCTCAGCTGCCAGGGTTCGACAGCACAGGCTCGACTTCTGGGAAGCAGGACCTTGGCACGTTTGTGCACGATTTGAAGGAAAGTGGAGACAAACGCGCTCCGGAAGCTAGCAAAGCGCTCGAAAACTTGGCAAGTCTGGAAGTTGTCGACATAGGATTCAAGGGTACGTATTACACGGTTCTCCTCATGTGTGCTATGAGGTGAACGCTATTCAAGTGATTGGTGAACGTCTGGTCACACCATCATCCATTGTGTTTTTGCGCGTGAAGCTACGCGTCAAGGTGCCTGGCACATCCTCGCCAGCCCCCGTGCAGGATGCCAAGTCAGCGAAAAAGAATGACGAAATTGACGAAAAGTTTTTGAACTCCCGAGGAGACGCGGAAGAGCTAGGAGGAGACGGCGCAGAATATGCACACGCACCCTACTGGCCTGGAGTGCGTCCGAAAAGTTGCGCTTATGGATGTGTGTATCTGACCTCTAGATCCAGCTCCGCAAGCCTGGATGGTGGATCGTTCTTGCCGACGAGAAATCGAACCGCGTCGTCGTCCCGCCCATGAAGATCACTGACGTGCCTCATTCCGACCCGTCGAAGGAGCGGAATTACAGGTGCTACAAGGCGCAGTTCCAAGCCCCACCCAACGTCGGGCTGTTTACGTGGAAGGTGTACTTTGTGAGCGACAGCGTTGTTGGAGAAGAGACGTGTCGACCGATCTCGGTGAGTTCTTTTCGGTTGTCGCGAACGTGGATGACTCTGACCGGAAAACAACGCAGCTCAAGATTGATGATGTGTCTGCGCTGGCAGCTGAGGAGCAGACGCCCGAGGACGAGATTTCGGATCCGGACGAGGATTCGCTGGCTGGGCAGATGGCTGCTATGCGGGGAGGTGTGGTGAAGAAGGCAGCAGTTGTCGAGGAGAGCGACGATGATAGTTCGACGGACGAGGCGGACTCAGATGGTGACGATAGCAGCGACAGTGATTAGCTAGATTTTCTAATACCATTCCTTATTGGACCTTAATTACAAGCGGTGTGACTCCTGTCTTGTTCCGCATCCATGCCACAAAGCTCTAAGTTCAACTGGGCAGTTGCAAAGGCAGCCAAGGCCGCTGGCCCTCGCGCGCCCGGTTCCAAGGCGGTCCCAGAGCCCAAATCCCCCGACTGTCTCCTCGGCCTCTCCTTTGTCTTTACAGGCGAGCTCTCGTCCTTTTCCCGCGACGAGGCCGTCGACCTTGCCAAACGCTATGGCGGGTACGTTCTTTCTCCTCCCCATCCTTGCCTCTCTCATGTCCAATTCAACAGCCGCGTCACGCTCCAACCGTCGTCCAAAACATCCTACGTCGTCCTCGGCGACAACGCCGGCCCCTCCAAGCTCGCCGCGATCAAGAAACACGGCCTCAAAACGCTCTCCGAGGACGAGTTCCTCGCGCTGATCGGGTCGCGGGTCTCACCAGGCGCACCAGGCGGTGCACGCCTCGACGACAAGACGCGCAAGAAGTTGGAAAAGGAGGCCGAGGCCATCAAGTCTGCCGCGCAGGCGCTCGAGAAGCGCGAGCGAGAACAAGAGAGAGAGGAAAAGGGCAAGGGCAAGGCGGGCGGGTACGTCGGGCTTGTTTTTGCGGTCGTAGCGTGCTAACTCGCACGTGTCTAGTGTCGGCACGAAGCCAGACTTGGCATCGCAGCTCTGGACGACGCGCTACGCGCCTCAGTCGCTCAAGGAGGTTTGCGGGAACAAGGGTCAGGTGGAGAAACTCCAGCAGTGGCTGCACGACTGGTGCGTCTTGCCCTTGCGCCGCGCCGTCTACTCACGCGCATCGGGACAGGTCGTCGAGCTTGAAATCGGGCTTCAAGAAGCCCGGCAAGAACGGGATGAACATCTTTCGCGCCGTCCTCATATCCGGTCCACCCGGGATCGGCAAGACGACGAGTGCGCAGTTGTGTGCGCAGCTGGAGGGGTTTACGCTGATCGAGCTCAATGCGAGCGATGCGCGGAGCAAGAAGCTCGTCGAGGTAAGAACAGTGATGTTCCGCACGCGTCGTCCTAATTGTTTTGCTCTTCAGAGCGGCATGAACATTAGCAATCTGTCGCTGGATAGCTGGATGGGCGGGAAAGAGGTGTGTGCTTATCGCTGGCGCGGGGAAATGGAAGCTGATCGACTTGGTATCAGGCGACGAATGCACTGGGTGTTACCATCACAGACAACACGTGTCTCATCATGGACGAGGTCGATGGCATGTCCGCGGGAGACCGGGGCGGCGTCGGCGCGTTGAACGCGCTGATCAAGAAGACCAAGGTATGTACCGTCACGCGGGCAAAGGGTGAACCGACCGACATCCCGTGTTTAGATTCCGATTATTTGTATCGCCAACGATGCTGGTGCGCAAAAATTGAGGCCCCTCAAGGGAAACACGTTCAATCTTCCGTTTAAAAGGTGTGTCGTGCAGGATGATGCTGTTCTCATAGGCTCATGGTTGGATTAGGCCCGAAGCATCCGCGGTTCGTTCACGCATCCTTAGCATCTTGTTCAAGTATGGTGTTCATATATGCACGAAGTATATGTTTGACGCCACCTTTTTCAGGGAAAAGATGAAGATCCCGGCAAACGTCGTCGATCAGCTCATTACCGGGGCACAGTCAGACATACGACAAGTATTGAACATGCTTTCTACGTGGCGGCTATCTAGCGATACCATGACATTTGATGAAAGCAAGGCACTGTGCGTTTTCTTTGATCCTCGCAGAGTTCTGCATTGAAACTCGTTGCAGAGCCAAGATGAACGAGAAAAATGTCATCATGACACCATTTGATGTCACGAACAAGATGCTCGGGCCTTACATGTTTTCTCAGACAGCGAGGGAGACACTGGGGAACAAGATGGAGATGTATTTTCATGATCACTCATTCGTCCCGCTATTTATTCAGGTGGGTTTCGAACCGAGGTTACGAGGTAGCTACTTCACATATCACCAAATACAGGAGAACTATCTCAAGACCGAGCCCGCAAAAATACGAGATCTGAATGGTCCACCGAAAACGTTGAAACATCTCCGGTTAATGGACAAGGCAGCATCCTCGATATCTGACGCTGATCTCGTAGACGCACTCATACATGGGTTCGTATTGTGTATATGCATGATTTAGGTAGCTGATCATCCTGCCTCAGGCCGGAGCAACACTGGACTCTGATGCCGCTGCACGCTGTGTGCTCGACTGTGCGACCGGCGTCCTTCCTATACGGGGGTAGTTTGGGTTACGGTGGAGCCAATCAGATGTCGTTCCCGCAGTACGTCACTGGTCAGATGTAACCCGTTTTCCATTGCTCACGCGCAACCATCCAAGATGGCTCGGTCAAAACTCGAAACAAGGAAAACTGAACCGCCAGCTTGGCGAAGTCCAGATCCGCATGCGTCTCAAGGTATCGGGCGACAGGACAGAGATACGGCGGTCTTACATTCCAGCGCTATTCCCCTACATCGTCAAACCGCTCGTGGATGAGGGATCGGCGGGTCTTGTTCAGTATGGATTCCTTCGTGTGATGCTCATTTCTTGATTATAGTCGGCCGTGGATGAGGTCATTGAGCGCATGGACGAGTATTATCTCTCCCGCGACGACTGGGATACGATCGTCGAGCTCGGTGTCGACGAGAACAAGGACGATGTTGTGCTGAAAAAGATTTCGACGGCGACCAAGACGGCGTTTACGAAAAAGTGAGTAATGAGTGTTTTTGCCGTGTCCCGTGCTCGGCATGCTCAAGTGGACGGATTTGAATAGGTACAATGCGAGCGAACACCCGATACCGTTTTATAAGGCGGCAGATCTGGGCAAGGCACCGAAGAAATTGGCAGGCGGACCTGCACCTGATCTCGAGGAAGCATTTGACGTGCGTATCTCCATCCCACCTTGCTCTTCGTTTCTTGTTG
Organism: Bothia castanella; assembly: GCA_038089595.1. NCBI lineage: Eukaryota > Fungi > Basidiomycota > Agaricomycetes > Boletales > Boletaceae > Bothia > Bothia castanella. Next base: position 25,564 of record JBBPLB010000037.1, read on the forward strand.
TTAACGCACGATCGCTGAAACGTGTACGCAGGTCGACGACGAGATACCAGAGCCCTCAGACGACGAGACTAAGAAGGGCGAAGACGACATTAGTGCAGATAGGCTCATCTCGACGAGCAAACCGAAAAAGGCCAAGACGGCGAAGGCGAGTTTGAAGCAGCCCCGGGGCAAGGCCAAACCCAAGAGTTGAGATTTGAGGGTCATTTATTCCTTCTCATTTGATTACTCCCTCCCGCCTTTTTTCTGTTGGTTTGATTAATATGGTGCGATTCAGTATGTGCACACGACTATTAGTACTGTTTGGAGTAGGTAGGTTTTATTCAAGTGGATCTGATAATGATTCAGAGGAGGTACCCTGATAGTAGATATGCGTTCGGAATGTGGGAATGGGCACAGTATGTTATTGAAACCCATAACATCAACCCCAAAGGAGTAATAACTTCCAAGCAGCTCCTCATTCCCCTCTGAGCATCGTTATTAGGTCAATTCATGTTCCTCGTCTCGCTCACGGTTTTTCCGCGCTGTACGACGCAGTGAGTACAACGTCCAAGTGGTCATGACCACTCGGGACGGCTAGCTGGCCACCATCGCTCACTAATGACCAGCATCAGCCGAAGTTCCACTGATTACTAGTAGAAGTACGGCGAAACCTCGGCAGTCTAAGGAGCTAGTATGGGGATACTGATCAGCATTCGAGACGGCGATTTAGTGATCAGTCCTCGTGTTCCTATCGACCTTATACATTCAACGTCATTGTAAACGACCTTCCGGTCCTCGCCTTTCATTCGAAGCGTTCTTTGCAGGGTCTCGCTGCAAACAATTGGCCCCAATAAAATCCGGGGATATGGTTTCGACGGCACGGGCTTCCATTCGTACCCCGTCACAACTGTTTTTTACGACATGGCAAGTCTAGATTCTTCAAGTTATGTTTAGCCATGATCGGACCATGGTCCGAGAGAAAATACTCGGCGCAAGACCAGTCTCA
>JBBPLB010000038.1:2055-20667 GCA_038089595.1 Bothia castanella
AGCGATGACGTACGGTACGATGTTATTAAACCCGTGCTCGAGTGCTGCTCTGCAGATACCTTGCTCCGCTTGGAGCAGTCATCTCCGGTCAGTCGGTCTCCCATAATCACAGCCTCCCCCTCTCATCCTTGATGCAGTATCTCGAACAAGATACCCAAGGTGTGTAGGCGCTCAGCACCAGTGTTATTTGCTTTCGTTTCTGACTCGATGTCTTCAGATCTCTGGGAACGTCTGTGCTTCAAGTCCTATCCCTTACTTGCCGAACAACTCGTACGAAATGCCGACGAACAGCCTGAATCTTGGCGTGATCAATACTTTGTATGTCATCGCCCCTTGGAGATCCAAGAACCTCGTTTCACACATCCGCGCACAGCTTCTTTGCGAGGCCGAGGCTCATCGACTTGAAGAGGTCGCATCAAGGCTCAGAAATCAGCGCATGGAGGCAGCAGAACGTAAAAGAGAACGAGAGGTCAAGTTGACCGACAAATTACCACCCGCTAAGCGTACCCGCGCTGGATGTAAGCCAAACCGTCTCCCGACTTTGCTTACCGGACTGACACGTTCTCTAGGGGGAACATCCAGCCAGCCAAAGTCTCTATTTCAGAAGACGAAGAATGAAGCGAGCAAACTTCGAAGGAATCTGTATACACCCCGGTCAGCCCCCCAAATACCCCACAGCAAGGTACACCGACCCACTATTGCAAGCCCACTTATCACTCCATCGACGAAATCAGGCAATCGTTGGATAACTTCCAAGACTGTCTCCGTCAGTTGTCCTTCGACTTCCACACCGCAAACGACAGCTCGCCGTCTTGTTCAGTCCACGAACTCGACGAATCCTGTTTCCCAGAAGAGCCGCCTTTCACCGCCACAACTGCCATCGCCAACTCATCCCCCATCACAGGTCAATGAGCCTCGTCCCTCCAAGCCTCCCATACAAAAGAAGGATCCTATGGCATCGTTATTCATGCCAAAGCACCGGGCCCTCTCACAGCTTCCTTCTCAAACAGGGAACAAGCCTGATCGTGTGTGAATACCCCAACATACCACGGTACTACTTGCGCTGCCATGACGGGCATCTATTGTCAAGAAGTAAGCGCTTAGTTGTTGTTTTCGTATCTATGTAGTATCAAAGATTCACGCATCGCTAGCTACGGTATTTTTTGCCTTCTTTGTACTGCTAAGGAGATGTCGATGTCGTTACACATAGAGCATACATAGGTGTTACTTATTCTGCTATCGTCAGCTGACGTTCCAAGTGTTGTGTAGGCCAACAGTGTCATCTGTCCTATTCGCGACCCCATTCAAATCATCCACAGGTCGCCCATGGTAACCATTCATCCCCTTTGCTTCCACGGGGCTAGTCGGAACTGACCCGTTCTTCACATGGTCAGCTCTCAGCGACTCGATGTAGGCCAAGTATCCTTCATCCACACCCCCTGTGACATATTCGCCAGTAAAGACCGAACAATCAAAGGTGTCAATTGACGGATTAAACTGACGGACAGAGGCGATCAAGTCTGGGAGCTTTTGAAAGATGACAAGATCTGCGCCGATGGCCTCTGCGATTTCTTCGGTCGTCCGACCATACGCAACAAGTTCTGAACGCGAGGGCATGTCGATACCATATACGTTGGAATACCTGCACAGTAGATCAAGAAGCGGACGATTCAAGAGAAACGGCATCAACTACCGTATCGGGGGAGCACAGCTCGCGACGATGACTTTCTTTGCGCCAACGTCTTTTGCCATCTGGATGATCTCCTTGGAGGTTGTACCTCGTACAATTGAATCTGAAAGAGGCGTGTGATTATCACATAGTACAGCTCGCAGGATAGTGAGACGTACCATCAACTAGTAGGACATTTTTGTCGGCGAATTCCAGCGCCATAGCATTAAGTTTTTTCCTCACATTCTTCCTCCTGGATGTCATCAGCATGGAAAGATCGATAAAAGGATGGAAACGTGCCTCATTTGCTGTCCCGGCATGATGAAAGTTCGACCAACATATCGGTTTTTGATGAATCCCTCCCGGTAAGGCAGTTGAAGTTTCTGAGCCAAGTTCAGGGCAGCCACGCGCGACGTATCGGGTACCTAACATCAACGATCCAATAGGCGATCAAATCCCCTGGAGGACCAAGAAAACGAACTGACCGGAATGACAACATCTACGGTGATGTTCTTCTCTAACAAAACCTTGCTTACTTCTTCCGCGAGCGCATCACCCATGGCCATCCGACTCCGATAGACGCTCACGCCATTTAACACGGAATCGGGTCGGGCAAAATAAACATATTCAAAGATATCGGGTGCAAAAATTGCCGGTTCAGCAGCAACCCGCCTCGAAACCATTGAGCGAGTAATAATAATAGCTTCGCCTGAGAAGGGGATCAGCCACTCACGACAACGTGGGGACTCACAGACGTACCAGGTTTGACATCCTGCCAGTCACTGAAACCACCAGCGTCGGCCACGATGCTCTCGCTGGCGAATAGCCAATCCTTGCCGCCAGTAGCGGCTTTCCGAGACGCCATGCCGACCGGTCGGATCCCATTCGGGTCCCTGAAGGCGATGATTCCGAACCCTGCAATCATTGCGACACAAGCGTATGCTCCTCTACACTGCTTCATCAGGCCTCCGATGGCAGTAAAAATGTCTTCTTCGTTTATGCGAAACTTGCCGGTTTGTTGAAGATTGTCAGCAAAGGTGTTCAGGAGCAGCTCGGAATCGGACGAGGTGTTGATGTGCCGATGTGCTGTGGCATCCATGTATTGCAATAACGTTGCACTGTTGATAAGATTTCCATTCTGTGGAACGACGCCTCGTAAAGATGGATCCCTGGCAGTCCCGGTAAAAGTGGACATACATGCGCGAGTACGATACCATAGGGTGAGTTAACGTAGAAAGGTTGAGCTTCGGCGTGGTTGGAGCTGCCGGCTGTTGGGTATCGAACTTGAAGGGATCGAAAAGATTAGATGTGAACTGCCGCTTGTCGGGGGGTCTCACCGTGCCCGACTCCCATTCCGCCGATCAGCCTTGAGAGGGCCTTGTCATCGAATACGTCCCGGACCATCCCATTCGCTTTACATTGGTACAGACGGCCTTTGGGACCACAGGTGACGATGCCACAGGCGTCCTGACCGCGGTGTTGTAACAAAGAAAGTCCCTCACAAATCTCGGAAGCCGTGTCGATGGTAGCGTCGTGCGACAGGAGGCCCAAAATGCCACACACTATCCATCAATCAATTTTTGAAGACAATCAGCTACAATGAGACGCACTGGCGGGTGTGTAGGTGAGGTGGAAAGGAGATATGAAGGTGTGGATAGAGTGTGCTGTTGGTCGCCTTTAAACCGACATTACAACTCCCTTGCATCTTTACCGAGGGATATCACATCGGGCGCGACCGTATCCGTGCTGACTCCCTTACAGGCTGCTCACACAACACGTTCGTGATAATACGCGGTTGAACGCGGGTCGTATTCTTCAATACTACGATAGGTATATATGGGCTATATCTATGTCGTTAGCGTGTAGTAGATGATGGGCTGCTGCCCGGGTACTGGTCGTCGATGTGCTGCCATCCTGGGCAATGCTACAAAATAGCGAAGAGGCAGAAAAACGTGTGTTCTACAAGGTGGTGTTGCGAGAATGAGCGGAAGGATGAACTTCCGATGCCAGACGGAATAATCAGAATAATTACAAAGGTGCCGAGCGCACCAATCATGAAACGCAATCAGAGAACAAGCTTTTTGGGCTTCTCCCAGGCATAGTCTGGGTTACCGAAATGGCCGTAGGACGCCGTGCGCAGGTAAACAGGCTTCTGAAGTTCGAGCTCACGGACTGGCGAGACATTACAAAAGTGAACAGCTTGAAAGGACATCAAAACTCACCCATGACTCCCGGTCGAAGATCCCAGTTCTTCCGGATAGTCGCAACAAGCTCGTCGTTCGACTTCTTGCCAGTGCCATAGGTGTCGACATAGATAGACAGAGGCTCAGCAACACCGATTGCGTAAGAGAGCTGCACAAGGGCACGGCGGGCGAGACCGGCAGCAACGAGGGACTTGGCTAAAATGGTCATCAGCATGTAGCTCATTCAAAGCGATGAGATCCTGTACCAATCCAGCGAGCCGTGTAGGCGGCAGAGCGGTCGACTTTTGAGAAGTCTTTGCCGGAAAAGGCACCTCCACCATGGGCTCCCCAGCCGCCGTACGTGTCAACAATGATTTTGCGGCCAGTCAGACCAGCATCACCCTGGGGACCACCAATAACAAAGCGCCCCGAAGGTTGGATCTGATGCCTTTGTAAATATCAAGGTACCATGAGTAAGGAATATTACATACGTGGTAAATGGTGTGTTCATCAAGGAGGTTGGCGGGAATAACCCCCTTGACGATTTTTTCCAAGATTTCCTTGCGAAGCTGCTCCGTTGAGATCTCCTCGGCATGTTGCGTCGAGATGACAATGGTGTCGACCCGAAGAGGGATCATGGCACCACCCTCGTTCTTGTACTCGATGGTGACTTGGGTCTTGGAGTCTGGTCGCAGCCAGGGCAGCAATCCAGAGCGACGAGCAGCAGCCATGGCTGCATTAAGCTTGTGGGCAAGCACGATCGTCAAGGGCATGTACTCCTCAGTCTCATCGGTAGCATAGCCGAACATGATGCCCTGGTCACCGGCACCATGTGCCTCCAGAGAGCCGTGATCTAGACCCTGGGCGATATCAGGGGACTGTTGTTCGATTGCAACGAGAATGTTGCACGTCTTGTAGTCAAAGCCCTTGGACGAGTCATCGTAACCGATTTGCTTGATAGTGTTGCGAATGACTTTCTGGTAGTCAATCAGGGCCTTGGTGGTGATCTCTCCAAAGACCATGATCATGCCGGTCTTGGAAGCGGTCTCGCAAGCGACCTTTGACCAGGGATCTTGCGCGAGACAGGCATCAAGCTAAACAACGGGATAAGAAGACGCTTTCAAGACGCGTGAAATGCGATGCTCACGATAGCATCAGAGACCTGGTCGCAGATCTTGTCTAAGGAATGTCAGAAATTTGGGTCTATTCGAATGTCGTGTGGTGCACACCTGGATGGCCTTCGCCGACGGACTCGGACGTGAAGAGGAAGTGTCCTGGGGCGAGGGGTGGGCGAGCGGTACCGTTGGGGGTCATGGGGAGCGATGGAGGGGAAGCGAAAACAAGGAGTGGATGTGTTCGAAAAGTTTCCAAGTTGGCAATTAAAAGCACTCGTTTGCTTATCTAATTATCCCGATCACGCCATCCATGCTCGTCCCGATTGGTTACATGCATTAGTCGCTCAGCGTACACCCACAACTTGAAATTACAACAACCCAACCCCGAGGGGATCTGTACTAATAGTCGGTCGTTTCTGCTCTGGCTCGGGATTCCTCTCACCGCTCAACTGCGTGGGAGGGCCCGTCCCCACGCCAGAACTTTGGGGCGTCTCTACTTCATTCGGCGGACGAGTAATCGTTAGGTCCGCAGTCAACGATCCTGTGGTCATCGCATCCCAAGTGGAAGTCGGCGGCCTGGGAGACCGCGAACGCGCAGTACTCCAGGGATTGTCAGTCGGCAATGCCGGCATAGACTTCTTCGGCGGCTTCACACTGTCCCAAGGGCTATACGATGGTCCGGAGAACCTCGACGAAGATGCCCTGTCGTCAAAGCTGCGAGGCTGGAGCTCAGATGTCCTTCCGACATTTTCCTCATCTCCAAGTCCACTCGAGGGAACTTTGAATTCCTTCGTAACTCCGTCGTATGCTTCTTGCACAGCTGAGAATGCTGCGGTGGCATTCGACGACAGCTTTCCCCAAACGGACTTGACTCCGCTGCTAGAAAATAAATCTGTGGGATTCGAATTTCGCGCGCGAACCTGGGGCGACGAATTGCTGCCCGGTGTACTTGGTTGTGCCGGGGGCCATGATGCCTTTAGAGTCGTTGAAGTCCCCACGCTTGTGAAACCCTCGGCAACTTTCTGGGGAAGATCAGGTAGAGAAGACCACAACCCCTGGAAACTGGAAGACAAGCCCTCGGCGGCTACAGACCTCGAGGGCGACAGTAAAGGGGAAGGCGTCGGCGCGGTTGAGGGGGAACTGGATGTTGGTAGTGGCGGGTTTTCGCCACGCGAGTTTGCAGTATCATCGTCCAAACCCTCGACGGAAGCGGGTGCTTCAGACTCATCTTGCACTTGAGAGATAACAACTCTCCCATTCATTTCCTCGTCCGTGCGACCATAAAGCTCATTCCAGAAGCGAACGTCCTTGGGATTGGGAAGCAACACTCCCATGTCCACTTTGCCATCTCTGCGTGTTGGCTCGTCCAACGAACTGTCATACAAAGTATTCTTGTGCTTCTCTACTTGTGGCGATGAGTTCAGGAAGTCCCAGAGGCTTGCAGTGCGTTCCGAGGGGACCATTCCATCTTCTCCAAACCGGCGTTCCCGCTCGCAGTTATACAGAAACGTTCCGAATTGGCAGGAATAAAGATGATAGTGGATCATACGTAGGAAGTACTCATTGAATTCAAATCGTTCAGGAAACTGCCGCAGCAGCTGACGAACGCATTCTAGGAATTGATGGAAAGAAGGACTCGTTTCCTTGATGTGATGTTGGGACGCGAAGCGGCTTTGAACCGAAGCGAGAAAAGCTTGTGCAGCATCAGCCCCACTACTGCCATTGGCCGTATCCGCTAAAGAGGTGAAAAACTTTTCCGACGATAGATGACCGCAACGATCCAAGAATCGGTGTCCGAAGGATATCCAGTCCTTTTCGACGAGTATCTGAAAGCCACGCATCGTGCGATAGAATGGGTCCAAGCAGAGTTGAGCGAGAGCAGATAGCTGGGAGGTCCGATCCCAACCATCCGAACAGTGGATTAGAACATGAGATGAGTTGATATGTATATTTCGGACGATGAGAGCCACGGCTTCCATTATATTAGCCATATGACGGAGCCAACCGGATCTGCGCAGCCCTTGACGGTCCAAGATAGCAAGTTGCCGCGCTTCTCCAGGAAGGTGTCCGCTCACGCTAGCAGCCACGGTATCTGCTTCGCGAAGAGCATCAACAACTTTGCCTAGTGATTCACGCATTGCGTGGATATGGTCGATTCCAGAATAGGTCTTCTTTGCGTCCTTGTAATAATCCATATTTTCTGTGCCAGCGCCTCTTGCGGTGTTTGCAACGGCATTAGCTGTTGGGCGAGCATCCACAATCAGATTTGTGGTGGTTGCACCGTAAATTGGGGTGTTTGACGACCGAGACTCCGGAGAGTGATGGGTTTGAAAGATAGCCTCCACAAGTTTTTCATCTTGGACAGAGCGGTTCTGTTTAATTCCAACCATAGGTTGGCTCGAGCGAGTTATACTAGCCTGCGAGCACAGCGTTAGAAATCTTGTCTCAAGAATAGAAAAAAGAAAATCACGTGGTTCGCCCGGTGCAAATAAGTGAGAACGGGTATTCTACATTTGCTCCTGTGTTTTGCTGCGTACTGAAGCGTAGAATCGCTTATTCGTGTCGGGACAACCAAACGTGACGGGTAAGTTGGGCTAAACTAGAAACGCAGTCAAATATTGTCTTTAGCTAACCAGAATGGAGGAGAAACGGCTTTACATGGTAATCCTTGTTGATGTCGGTAAAGCGCCAGGTCTTCGTTCGGGTACCAACACCCATCCGTCCAAACTCCTCCCGTGGAGAGTACATGGACCATCCTCCAACAGAGTCCAGGGGTGGATTCGGGGAATAGAAAAATGCATAGAGCTGATTTACAGAATCTACTGGCTTATTGGTTACGACATCTGTCGAGAAACGAGTGAAACCTACTGCACACCGTCAACTCTTTGACGCTTTCAAATACATCTATAGCATCGCGGTCACTCCCAAAGGATATGGAAAATGTCTCGAACGTGCGCGTATGAAAAGTGATCGGACTCCGCCCATGTAAAGTGTGCGGGAGCTGCATGACGAGCGAAATCAATGGATATGGAACCTAGCCTTGGTATCAACATGGAGATGAGCAATAAGATGGAAGCGAACTCGCCCACATCTCCTCTTTATCCGGATCTTCGTAACGGAATATCAGGTGGTGCGCTGTCAGGTGCAGGGAACCGTACTGCACGCTCCCCGATTTACCGCAGAGCACTTTCTCGACCTGTGAAATTGAAGCTTAGCCACGGACTGGTTTCCAAATGGCCTTGGTGTCTGCACACTTGCCTTGGAGATGCGGATCGCGTCCATGCTGACAGCACATTAATCGATGCTCGGGACTACAGCTGGGCCAGTCACTGGGAGCGCAGGGGATGAATGTTTGTCACTGTTTACCTCCCGACTACCATACAGTAGCTAATGTTACCCAAAGACCCAGAGCTCGCTCACTATATCCAGTCCCCCCTGTACAATCTCAGCATCCTCGTCCGAGGCAAGCGGAAATAGATTTTTAACGTGCTCCATCGCAAGAGCGGGTTCCTTTTTGATCTGGCGCTTTGTCTCGGCTTCAATGAGCTAATTGTGTGGACTTAATCAGCGAAAACGCCAACAAACTGTGCTCCAGTAACTCACCGTCCCGTATGTGTGATCCAGAAAATCTTCCATGGAGTAGCCAGGCTTAGTGAACGCCTCCTCGAATACCCGCGCCAATGTGGACACTGCGGAGTCGTAGTGCTGTTTATGCGAGTAGAGCTCCCACAGCGATGAATCAATTGCATTTGTGATGTTGGGGTTAACTTCATCCGGCAGGAAAGGGTCTATGTAACTTGTCAGAAAGTTGTCCCATGAAACGACCCCCAACTTGCCGATAAAGGGACCATCCACGTCTTGCGTCCGGTGGATCATCTCCATGAGGGCAGGGTGACGCTTGAGGAGGTTATATGTCGATGGTATAATCATGATGATTGCAGCCGGTGGTGCAGCGAGAGAAAGCCGGGACAGTCTCTTGACAAATGATGCGAGAAGTGACGCTGGCAAATGACTGAACACAAAATCAGCGGGATTAAGTTCATGGATTCAACAAGTGTAGCAATACTAACGTTGAGCTCAAAAAGAGCTCAGTTAGTCGAAAGAACCTTGCACGGTGTTTGAGATGAAGAACGTCTCTATCAAGGAAGGCGTAAAGTCGAGTATAAAACGACGGATAATCTCTGACGACGAAGGGTCAAATACGTGTTGATGACAAGCAAACCACTCACAAGTTATAATCCTTCATCAAAGTGAATAAGGCGTTGAGCGCCAATAGGCCCACGTTTCCCCCTGGTGAAATGTGAGCATGCACCCCTCCACCGGTTATACTGCTTACCCAAGTCAACGCAAGCGCTTATCCAGTCCATTACCAAGATCGGCCTGGTCAGGTGTGGAAGCACGCCCCTGTGCATAATATTGAGAACTCGCGTCGTCAATACGCGGTTGGTGTTGGTCGATACAGATGAAAGGTGAGCCAGAAAGGTGAGCCATGTCCGCGTGAACACAGCACGATGAGCTTGTAACGAATGCAGAGATTGGTGGATGGTCAACTGGTGAGTCCTGCCTTGCACACCCACGGCCTTTTTCACCTGCTTGGCATTCGGTTCATCGTCAAAGAACTTTTTCCAATCGTCCTCGTCCTCCACATCACGCAGTTCATCGTCTTCCCCATCCTCGTCCGCTTTGCCATTCTTGGATTTGGGCTTCTTTCCAAGCTCTTCCACCCACCACGCATTCAGCTCTGAAGGATCGGTTGGAAAAGTGTTCAACTTCTCCATGATGGACAGCAAATTTCCAGGTAAATCGGGATGATCAGCGGACGAGTATTTTGAAAGTATGAAACTAGCGAGAAATCATGAATCACAAAACAAATTCAAATCACGAGCCTGGGTGCATACGTCGCCTCCCGGAGGAAACACCACCGGATATCATCGTGAACGGTAAACCAAGTGCCCACAAAGTGTTCTCCCACATCTGGCGCTGTCTTGCCCGCAAAGGGAACGGTTGATCCATGACGGGTAGAAGGAGGACAGAGAAGAAGGGCTTGCGCGATCTGCTTGAAATGAGAAAAGTGGAATTGAGGTTGGTTGTCGAGATTGGACTCGGTCAGCAATGTCGAGAGGTGCTTCAGCAAGGAAAAGAGAATATCCAGAGCGGCTTTCTGAAAAAGATGAGAGTAAGGTAACACATGAAAACACCATCAGCATACCCTCGATATAGCTTCCTCGTCCTGCAGTAAGCCAAGGAGGAGGGTCACATATGCGTCAAGCCGCTCCCATACCCACTTCCGGACAACCTTTGCGGCATCACCTCCCCCAGGTGCGAGTTTATTGCTGGATATGATGACGACGAACACGCGATACAAGCTGTAAATCGCCCTTGACATGTCTTTTGGGTCTGATGTATTTTGAGCAATATCCAGGAGGTCCGAAAGAGGATTCAAAGATGCATTATCGGCCACGGCAGCTGTGATCTGAAGTTCGAGATCCTTGATGACATGTTCGTTGTTCGTTGTCTTTCGTCTCTTTGCTGGGGGCGGCAAAGAATTAGGAGGCATGGTAGTTCCCCCGAAGATCATGCAATGGGCGTATGCGTTCAGTTTTTGTGTAGTATTGTTTGTAGTCAAAGCACACCTCCCTGCGTTCAGGATGAGCTCATGTCGTGGCTATGGTTGTGTCACAAGTTCGGTTCACATTTAGAATGAGGGCGGAAAGAGATTCATGGCACTTATCAATGAGACACTGAAATGAACATGGTGCGTTTTGTTCGCACACCACATTCTGTCCATGTAGGCTTCTCTCTGTAAGCGACAGTCATCGTTTCCCAGTCATGCTCTTCCACGGCCAGAAAGCCCTCGCGTTGGCTCAACGACGCGCCGAACTTGCCAGCAAGGCACTCAAGCCATGGAATACGCGCGCATTCCATTTATCACGACTCTGCCGCGAGCAATATCTGAACGCCAGTCAAAAGGTATGGGTATCGTGTTAGGATGATAGTGACAGCGTCACGACTCCATCCTAGACCTTCAACAATGTTGCGCTAAACGAGCGTGCAAGTGATAAAGTCGTCCTGGTTGATTTCTACGCCGAGTTCGTAACTGCATGCTCTCGCGTTGCCAGGTCTGACCAGTCTGGTGTTCAGCTGGTGCAGGCCATGCAAGATGATCTCGCCTATATTGAAGAAGTTTACTGGAGACTCTAGCATCAAGACAGGGAGTGGGCGCTCTCTTGACTTGGTCACCGTCGACACTGACCAGGAATTTGAGCTCGCCCAAAAGTATCAAGTCAGTCTCCCACTTTCTTGCTGACGCTTCGCGATCAAACGTCTTTCGCAGATACGGTCACTACCGACGGTGATGGCGTTCAAAGACGGAAAACCAGTCAGCCATTTCATTGGTGCACTTAGTGAGAGGGATATCACGCAGTTCCTGCAACAACTTTAGAAAGGCCCTTTTATTCTGAATTTGCTGCCGAGTAACCTGCAGACATGCACGTCTTCCGCAGTCGTTTCGATACCGTAAAACGTTGGGAAAAAAAGGTCGAACGTCAAATCTAGCTTGATGGATAACACAAGGCAAGGCAAGGCAACGACTGTAATCCGAAATCGCGGTGGATGTATTACAGACCAAAGGTATAGGAATCATCGCCCGGAAGGATGACCACTACTGGGTGTCGATGTAACGTATTCGCTCAGGGAAAATCATTGTATGCTACAGCAATTTGGCCCACGCGAGCCTTGGGGTGCATAAGGATCTTCAGCCTTTTGCACTGGTCCCCATACGGATGGAACCTGAGACAGTGTGAGCGCTTATCAAGCTCGGGGGAGAAAAATGAAAATGGTACGGACGAGGTGGTCCTTGGTGGTTTTACAATGTCTAATTAGACTGTAGATGCGGTTGAGTGAAGGTGGTATGACTGGAGATAGATGCCATTACGAACCTTGCACTTGCTTCACTTACGCGGATTCGCGGCCTTGCCAAATCTTCACGTAGGCGCTGGTTGTGTTCCAAAAGGCGACGATACCGAAGCTCGGACATGGACTGTCTGCCACCTCGGCTGCTCATGTTGACTCGATGGGTGACGGGAAATACAGGAGCTGTGAGATATGTGTCAGAGAGTGCGCGCTGAGTTTTGCTGCGACCAACTTGACAGTGTCGAGGCGACACAAGCGCAGAAAATATCAAAATATGTCCAGACAAAGCGGTATTCGATGAGGGAGATGTCGGAGGAGCGACGACGGTGGTGGCAGCGGACAAGCCGTGCACTGCTGAATTTCCAAGTTGGAGTACCTGGCGATGAGTCCTCCCTGACGGACCCTTTTAGACCCTTTTCACACGTCGACATTCATTTAATTCGTCCAACTGAACACTTGACGGACGAAACGACTAATAAAAGATTCTAATACTACAATGCAACAAACAGGTTGTACGGTGATGCAGCAAGAAACGTCCATGGTCAATACTTTTCAAGGATATCGCGAAGGAAATTTTCCTTGGCCTTTGCATGGTCTTCTGCACCGAGATGCTTTGCCTTCTTGTCGAGACTAGCTATGAGTCGTTCGGCATCGACTGGCATTTGGTCGGTACAGCGGCGAAGACATTGCACTGGGGCGCAGTGGTGTCAGCGCTGGCGAAGATCAAGTATAGTCACGGCGTACCGCGTTCGTGCATGTTCGTCTTGAATGCCTGGAAGAGGAGATCGTTTTGGCGGGCAAGATCGTTGAGGGTGGAGAACAGGGCATCTAGGGTACGCTGTAGGGGAAGGCAAGGTCAAGAAGGCGAGCGAGGGCATGCGGTGAACACGCCTTTCTCTCGTCGTAGATGATACGGACGGCGTCAAAGTCACCGTGGGCAGCACTCTCGAAGCGGAGAGTAGCATTGTCGAGTTGGGCGAGGCCCTGGGTGCGCCTGGGGAAGATGTCGTTGTGAATGGCGTCGTGGAGTTGTATGGTGTGCCGTAGAACGGGGATGAATGCGTGCTTGATGTACTCCTTTCCCTGACGGTGATGGGCGGCGAATGCAGGGCCGAGACGGTCGGCGACACTGGTCCTGTCGACAAGGGTGAGGTCGTCGTCATCGCTGCGGGAGATGGGCTGTTAGCGATGTGTGGATATGAAAAGGCATAGTGCTACTCGTCGAGGAGGGCCCTCCAGGAGGAGTGCTCGTCCCAGTCGCCATCGTGATCGTCGCTGGTCTCTGTCGACTTTGTCGTCGTCGTGGACATGGTTGTGGTGACCAGACAGGGGGAGATTGAAACTCCGATTGCAATATTCCCATAGCACTCCGGTCTGCTCGCACTCGCACTCGACCTCCTCCTCGACCTCTTTCTCTTTCTCTTGTCGTCCTCGTCGTCCTCTCCTTCTTTCTGCGCACGAACACAATGAACGCTCGTCCACACAAACAGTCCATGTCCGAGCTCAAGCTGCGGCGTCTCACAGAGCACAACCAGCGTCTCCGTGAAGACCTGGCACGACCGCGCATGAGAGTCAGTGAGGCCAGCGCAAGGTACATCCTTGTCTTTCCCCTTTCCTTCCCTCCCTACTGACACATATGCCCCACAGCTTGATCCGCTATTGCAAAACGACAAAAGACCATCTGGTGCGTCGTGCCGCCCCATCTTTGTTCGCTCATCGCCTCATCACCTCACCAGGTCCCGTCAGTTTGGGGTCCTGTCGGGAAGGGCGAGGATCCTTATGCACCACCACAAACGGGTTGCAATTGCGTTGTGATGTGATGCGTAGTTTTCCTATACCCTCGCCGCTCTGCCATACCCCCTCCCACTCTACTCCGGGGCTCTCTTCCCCGAGACGCACAGTGCATTCATCTCTGAACATCTATACATTGAAACCTGCACGCTCGTTATCACCGTACCATACACTCTACATCTATCTCGACCTCCAAATATTGGACAATGTTTCTGGTCTGCTGCATGTACTGTGCTCCCAGCTCCCTCACCCGTCTCATTCGTCTCTTTTTCGTTTCTTTTTTTCTCTGGCTGCTGCCCTTTGATCTTTCTGTTTGTCTGTCTCTGCCTTGGCCCGCTGCCTTATTCTTGGTTTAGGCCTTCATCGCTTGCGTACTCTACCTTTTTTATTTGTCTTTATCGTCGACGGGCAGCTAGTGTGCATCTATGCAAATGTACATGTTTGGAACAACCACTGTCTCGTCAAGTTCATTCCGGACCTTGTAGGTCTTTGTTCGCCTCGAATTGTATGACATGAGGTAATAATGCGAGTAATAATCCCCGTCTTGTCTTGCCTCCTCCACCTTGCTCTCTGGCCATCATGATCTCAGAGCTCCGTCAGTACTTGCGCGACGCAGCCCGTCCCCTGGCTGTAAAATACGGCTTCAGCCTTCTCCCCGAGTTCGCTGATATCATCGTTATCGCGTGGCTCTTTTTCACCGCCCTCCAAGTCAGTCTATCGCCTGCTATCAGCAGGGCTGTCTTTCCTGTATCATATGGCAAGGCCGACAAGAGGACACGCAGGAATTGGTACTACCTTGTGCATGCAGCCCTCGTTCATGTCCTGACTTGTTTATAGGGATGTGCACGTCGTCTCATTCGTTCACGCTGTCGTCGCTGTCGTGCTGGCTTCGCGGTGTCTCCAAGCCAAGAGTCTGGACGAGGACCGCGCCTTTGGGACCTACCCAGATGCTAGTTTCGCGCTGGCCATTTCCGTCGGGTGAATACACTCACTGCGAATGCTACTGCATCTCACGGCGTGATTTCGCCAGGTATTTCGTCTGGGACGCATTCGAGTCCATCGTTCACTTTTCCGAGGTTGGATTTGTGGTCCACGGCACGTCGTCTGGTGTCGCTCGCTCCTCCTGTTTGCTGACTCACCTTGCAGGCGTGGCCTGTCTCACCATTTTCGTGCTTGGGACGGCAAGTGGATACCCCTGTTACTCGTGCATCTCTAATGATCTCTATAGCGGCCGTTCGTGCATTACTATGCTTTGCGTTTTCTGCTCTGGGAAGCGTACGTGGTCTGCCGCGTGACGTTGCATGTTGGTGTACTAACGTGTCTGTAGGAGCACGATCTTTCTTAATTTAAACTGGTGCGTTGTACATCAAACTGTGTGAATGGTGAAGTTATTTTGGAATAGGTTTTTGGACAAGGTGGGCAAGACCGGATCTCAACTGCAGTTGGCGAATGGGATTGCCTTGTTGAGCACCTTTTTCTGCGTTCGACTAGTTTGGGGTGGAAAGATGGTGAGGTGCCTTGCTCTAAACTGGTTATGGCATGCTGAGTGTTGCTTAGTCGTATGACTTTTTCGTTACTTTGAATGGTGTTTACACCCAACTTCCGCTGGGTTACATTGTTGTCTACGGCACGAGCAACTTGATGCTCCAGGGTCTCAATTGGTTTTGGTATGTGCTAGTTACATGTGGAAGGTGTGATTTCTGATCGTGCATGGTGCAGGTTCACGAAGATGATCGGTGCACTTCGCAAGCGATTCGTGGGCAAGCCAAATGGGCACGGCATTCTGAACGGCAATGGGACGGGCAAGATAGACAGCCACTTGGATTGACGATTGGATCGTGCATGGACGGCGACAAGAATTGTTGAATGTCTATATTATGCACGTATACCAGAATATACCAAAGTACTATGAAGCAGAGTGAGGAAGACAAAAAGCAGCTTGCACCTGGGATCTGATGGAGCGCTCCCATGCGACAAGATTGGGGCGACGAGCAACCTGAATGCGGGTTGATTCTTTGCTGTGGAGGAGGGTGTGGAGATAAGCAAAGACGAGTGCATCGAGCGCGGTTGGATTTCTGGGAGGGGGATGTCAGGGAGTGCAAGTGAAGGGGGAGGCGACCTACACTGAGCCAAGGAACCACCTGTCAGAGGCAAGACGGTCTGAGAGGGCGGCGATGGCCTCGGCATAGCGTGCGTGGACGGCAGAGAGATCGACGTTGGCACCAAAAGGGGGAAGGGGAGAACTAAAGCCAGTCGAGGGTGGAGGCGGGGGATTAAGTACGGTGTCTAGGGAGGATGTTTTGCTCGAGTTGGACTGGAAGAGCGTGGCGAAGAAGGAAGGATCGGGGTAGGAGAGGGACTAGGAGAGGAGGTGAGCGACGAGGGAGGGGAGGTTGGGGGGACGCACCAGTGCAGCGTGCACGACGCCTTCGAGGAGAGCGACCCAGGCATGGCTCTCGTCTTTGGTGGATTGGTCTCGGTAGCCCTGGAGAGGATCGGGGGACTGGTCGAGGCGTGTGTCGACCCAGTCGGGGATGGAGCGCGGGGGGAGGAGACACGGGGATGTGTGAGGGAGATGGAGGTTTGGGAGACGGGCGTCGAGTGCGCCTTCGGGAGATATGTCCCAGCGGAGGGCGATGTTAGTGAGGCCACGGAGAGCGAGATGCGCCTGCCACTTGAGACACTCGACGTCGGCGCTGAGGAGGGAAGCGAGGTCGCGTGGAGGAGCTATCCAGAGGGTGGGCTGGTCGAGGGGAAGGTGAGACGGTGCGGGGATGGGTGAGTAAGTGTAGAGAGGGAATCGGACGAGTACGTTCATGACAAGGTTGGACTTTGCCATGTCCGCACCGTCACCACTACCGTTCAGGTTCACCTGGGACTCAGCTAACAAACGCGGTCCAGCGAGCATTTCAGAAACGACAACGGACGGTCGTACAATCGACACCTTCGCCGTGCTGCCCCGCGTACGTCTCCCCACCGTCGCATCTCCCCCAGTACCCCCACACTGGTCCAGCACAACTCAGGGATTCAACGGTACGTCCTCTCACTCCCTTCCATCCCTTTCCTCACCATCCCCAGCCGTCTCCAACGTCCTCAACAGCCCTCACAAGCGTCACGCTCCCCCAAAAGCGCATTCCTCCCTCCCTCCCGTAGCTCCCGCAGAGCTCCCCCGTGTAAAGCGCAAGGACTTTGATTCCTACCTCCGCGCCATCACACCAGAGTGGAACCGCTTCCTCCAGAGCGCACCCCCTCCACCCGCCCAGTTCGACGCACCCCCTCCAACCCCTCGCCTCACCAAACCCATCACACCCCTCGAGACCGTTCCCTCTGTCTTCTTCGAGTCCGACTTTGATCTTGCGGACCCCAACACATTCGACGCGGTAACAGAGCGCGTCCATGGCGACCAAGACTCATCCGATCCCTCCTCACTCTCGTACTCCCTCCCTCTCCTGGAAAAGCTCTCTCACCACGCAGATACCATCGAACAGCATCTCGTCCGCGAAATATCCCTCCGCTCAACCTCATTCTTTGCCGCGCTCACAAACCTGCAGGATCTCCAAACAGAATCCGAACAGTGTCTAGATCGCATAGCCGAGCTACGCACGCTCTTGCACGACCTCGACAACAATACTGCCATCCGCGGTCTCCACATCGTCCGCAAAGAATCCAGAAGCTCAAACCTCGCTGCAGTCAGTCATGCCGTCCGCGAACTCGCCGCAGTCGTCGAAATGTCTTCCGTCGCTAGGGGCTTGGTCGGCGCGGGTCAATGGGACGAAGCACTCGCCGTCATTGACAGCATCGAAGCTCTCTTCGTTTCGCCTCCTCAAGACGTTCCCCCTACTCCCTCCGTAAAACGGCCTACACGTCAACCAGATGATGTCCCTCCACTTTCCCCCACCCCAGAGTCACCCCTCGAATTGCAAGCCACCATAAAGACCGCACCTTTATCTTCAGTGCCTCTCTCATCCCTCACCGCCTTCCATTCCCTTCCTTCTCATCTGCAGGCCATGAACACGCAGATAACCGCGTCACTCGCAACAGATCTAGTCACCGCACTTAAACTTGACTTGCTTGATCGCGTGAGCTTGGATTCCGAGACTTCCCAGCTCGTTGCCAACCCGAATCTTACCGTGAAAGATCGTTTGCGACCGTTGCTTCAGGGACTTTTGCGTACGAATGGTATTCGCGAGGCGATTGTCTCTTGGCGAGAGGTCGTCATGTCCGAGGTGGGAGCAATCATGAAACGCGTAGGTGCAACGTTTTTTTCTTTCGCAAACGTCCAGAATTCAAATTCGGCCCTCTAGTACTTGCCGTCCTTTGATCCAGACGAACATGAAAAGAGTTCCAAAGCTGCAACGAGGCATGTACCTACGTCTGTTCACTGTTTCCATCTCACACGATCCTAGTGGCCTTTCCGGTCTCTTGCGCTCAATGTCCCAGGCAGAGTTCTTCTCCACCGTCTCCGTTGTGTCCAAAAGTCTCCTCAACGGCATTGAAGGACTTCAAGTCCAGAACGGCGTTCTGATAGACGTACTAGAGAGTCACACGTGAGTAGACACCATTTGCCGTGCATATGCGTATCATAGAGCCGACCCGACACAGATCCACAACTGGATCGATGGACCTTGCACCTATACAAGAAGAACTCTCGGATATCCTTTCTTCAGCAGCAGACCTCTCGAACAAGCTGGTAGCTAAAATCATCAGTTATCGTTCAGAGCAGCTAGCACAACTAGATCTGCCAAGCTTCCTCGTGTTCTTCAATCAGTCGTGGGACTTCGTCATTAGATGCGAGGTCATTTGTCGACGCATGATCATGGGACTGAGAGGTACGATACTCGGCCAGGTATGCACATCCATTACGCTATCATGACTGTTGCATGATCGTCGCTCGTCCAGGCTAAATTATTCCTGCAAGCTTTTCATCAGTCGAGGATCAATC